>PVIU01002881.1:0-159280 GCA_004026605.1 Ondatra zibethicus
TAATGTCTAGTTTCTTGAGTTCTTTGTATATTTTGGAGATCAGACCTTTGTCTGATGTGGGGTTAGTGAAGATCTTCTCCCATTCAGTAGGATGCCTTTTTGTCTTAATGACAGTGTCCTTTGCTTTACAGAAGCTTCTCAGTTTCAGGAGGTCCCATTTATTCATTGTTGCTCTTATTGTCTGTGCCACTGGGGTTTTGCATAGGAAGTGGTCTCCTGTGCCCATGTATTGCAGGCTACTTCCCACTTTCTCTTCTATCAGGTTAAGTATGGTCGGATTAATATTGAGGTCTTTAATCCATTTGGACTTGAGTTTTGTGCATGGTGATAGATAAGGGTCTATTTTCATTCTCCTGCAGGTTGACATTCAGTTATGCCAGCACCATTTGTTAAAGATGCTTTCATTCTTCCATTGTATAATTTTAGCTTCTTTGTCAAATATGAGGTATTCATAGGTTTGTGGATTAATATCCGGGTCTTTGATTCGATTCCATTGGTCAACGTCTCTGTTTTTATGCCAATACCAAGCTGTTTTCATTACTGTAGCTCTGTAATAGAGTTTGAAGTCAGGGATGGTAATGCCTCCGGAAGTTCCTTTATTGTATAGGGTTGTTTTGCCTATCATGGGCTTTTTGTTTTTCCATATAAACTTAGTTATTGTTTTCTCAAGGTCTGTGAAGAATTTTGTTGGGATTTTGATGGGGATTGCATTGAATCTATATTGGTAGAATTGCCATTTTTACAATATTGATCCTACCAATCCAGGAGCATGGGAGAGCCTTCCATTTTCTGGTATCCTCTTCAATTTCTTTCTTCAAGGTCTTAAAGTTCCTGTCAAATAGATCTTTGACTTCCTTGGTTAGTGTTACCCCAAGATATTTTATGCTATTTGTGGCTATCGTGAAAGGTGATGTTTCTCTGATTTCCCTCTCTGTTTCTTTATCCTTTGTGTATAGGAGGGCTACTGATTTTTTTGAGTTGATTTTGTATCCTGCTACTTCACTGAAGGTATTTATCAGCTGTAGGAGTTCTCTGGTAGAGTTTTTGGGGTCACTTATGTACACTATCATATCATCTGCAAATAACGAAAGTTTGACTTCTTCCTTTCCAATTCGAATCCCCATGATCTCCTTATTTTGTCTTATAGCTATTGCTAGAACTTTAATCACTATATTAAAGATATATGGAGAGAGTGGACAGCCTTGTCTTGTTCCTGATTGTAGTGGAATCACTTTGAGTTTCTCTCCATTTAATTTGATGTTAGCTGTCGGCTTTCTGAATATTGCTTTTATTATATTTAGATATGAACCTTGTATCCCTAATCTCTCCAAGACCTTTATCATAAAGGTGGTTATTCCAATGTTTTTTTGTATCTGTGGATGTTTGCTTTGTTGCTGAGTATGTGATCAATTTTCGAGAAGGTTTCATGAGATGCTGAGAAGAAGGTATATTCTTTCCTGTTTGGGTGGAATGTTCTATAGGTGTCTCTTAAGTCCATTTGATTCATTACATCTGTTAGTTCTTGTATTTCTCTGTTATGTTTCTGTCTGGTTGATGTGTCCATTGGTGAGGGAAGAGTGTTGAAATCTCCTACTATTAGTGTGTGGGGTTTGATGTGTGCTTTGATGTTCTAGTAATGTTTCTTTTACATATGTTGGTGCTTTTATATTAGGGGCATATATATTCAGGATTGAGACTTCATCCTGATGGATTATTCCTGTTAAGAGTATAAAGTGTCCATCTCCATCTCTTCTGATTGATTTTAGTTTGAAGTCGTTTTTGTTCGATATTAGTATAGCTACACCTGCTTGTTTCTTAGGGCTGTTTGATTGAAAAACCTTTTCCCAACCCTTTACTCTGAGATAATGTCTGTCTTTGTGGTTGAGGTGTGTTTCTTGTAAACAACAGAATGTTGGATCCTATTTTCATATCCATTCTCCTAACCTGTGCCTTTTTTATAGGTGAATTGAGTACATTGATATTAAGTGATATTAATGACTAGTGGTTGTTAACTCCGTTTTTTTTTTGGGGTCGTAGAGTTTGTGTGTTTCCCTTCTATGTTGTGCTGGTGTAGGGTTGTTAGATGTCTGTGTTATTATGGGTGTTGTTAGCTTCCTTTTGTTGTGGTTTTCCTTTTAGTACTTTCTGTAATGCTGGGTTTGTGGCTATGTATTGCTTAAATTTGTTTTTTATCCTGGAATATCTTGATTTCTCCATTGATGGTGAAAGAAAGCTTTGCTGGGTATAGTAGTCTGGGCTTGCATCCATGGTCTCTTAGTGTCTGCAGCACATCTATCCATGACCTTCTGGCTTTCATGGTTTCCATAGAGAAGTCAGGTGTAATTCTGATAGGTTTACCTTTATATGTTACTTGACCTTTTTCCTTTGCAGCTCTTAATATTCTTTATTCTGTATGTTTTGTGTTTTGATTATTATATGGTGAGGGGATTTTTTTTGATCCAGCCTATTCAGTGTTCTGTATGCTTCTTGTACTTTCATAGGAATATCCTTCTTTAGGTTGGGAAAGTTTTCTTCTATAATGTTGTTGAATATATTTTCTGGGCCTTTGAGCTGGAATTCTTCTCCTTCTACCCCTATTATTCTTAGGTTTGGTCTTTTCATGGTGTCCCAGATTTCCTGGATATTTTGTGTTAAGAATTTGTTGGATTTGTTGTTTTCTTTGATCAATGAGTTTATTTTCGCTATCGTATCTTCAGCATCTGAGATTCTTTCTTCTATCTCTTGTATTCTGTTGGTTATACTTGTCTCTGTAGTTCCGGTTTGTTTACCCAGATTTTCCATATCCAGCCATCCCTCGGTTTGTGTTTTCTTCATTGCCTCCATTTCGGTTTTCAAGTCTTGAACTGTTTCCATTACCTGTTTGTTTGCTTTTTCTTGGTTTTCTAGTTTATCTCTGAGGGATTTATTCATTTCTTCTAACTTTTTGTTGGTAATCTTCCATTTCTTTAAAGGAGTTTTTCACATCCTCCTTAATGGTCCCTATCACTTTCATAATGTTACATTTAAAGTCGATTTCTTCTACTACTTCTGGATTAGGTTGTTCAAGTCTTCCTGTTGCATATTCGCTGGATCCTGGTGTTATCATGTTGCTTTTCAGGTTGTTGGAGGAATTCTTGCATTGGCGCCTGCCCATCTTTTCCTTTGAATGTGGTCAGGAGAGTTTAGGTGGCTTGGTCCTTTTGTTGTGACTGACTGTGTACTTGGGGGATTTTTCTTGTACTGCCCTCTCTTAGGTCCCCTCAGCACTAGAGTTGGTTCTCAGATCACCTCCTCCCTGAAGCAGGCTGTGGTGGTGATTCTAAGGACCCCCTACTGGTACTGGATCAGGGCCACTTGCTGGCCAAGGACCCCGCAGACAAAAGCACAATCTTGGTAGATGCCAGCTCCTCCAGATGGTTCTGCTGGTACTAGATCAAGGCCACTTTCTGCCCAAGGACCACGCAGGCAAAAGCACAGGGCTTGGCAGATGCAGTTCCGTGGAACAAAGGAACCTCTGCTGCCCTGAGCTCACCACCTTGTTCCCAGAGCCTCAGCCCTGAAGCAGGCTGCTTTGTGAGATCCTAGGACCCTGCAGATGGAACGGGGAGCTTGGGAGCAAGCTGGGGTGGGATAGCAGAAAAGCCAGTAACCGGGAGAAGCCCTGTAGCCGAATGGCCAGAAGGTTTAGGGGGATGGAGGGTGCCTGCACCCCGTTCCTGGGGTGTCTGGGCAGGCGCCGGATGGGGACACACTTACCCTCCAGATGGCTCTGCTGGTACTAGATCAGGGCCACTTGTTGGCCAAGGACCTCGCAGGCAAAAGCATGGGCTTGGTAGATGCAGCTCCGTGTGGCACACACTTCTAATCCCAGTAACCACACTAGTTTGCTATAGAAATGGGGCGGTAGTGGTGCACGCTTTTAATCCCAGCACTAGAGAGGAATACAAGACGGGAGGAGACAGCTCTCACATACAGTCTCATTCTGAGATTCCTGGAGGCAGGATCGCCATTTTGGACTGAGGTAGAGGTAAGAGCCTGTGGCTGACTGGTTCGCTTTTCTGACCTTCAGGTTGAACCCCAATATCTGTCTCTGGGTTTTTATTAATCATGCTACAGTTTCTCATTTTGTTGCTGTGGAAAAACTCCTGCTAAGATCAACTTAGGGAGGACAGATCAATTTTGGCTCCTGGTTCACAGAGCTACCATCCGTTGTGGCAGGGAAGTCTTGGCGGTGAGAAGAAGATGGGCTCAGGAAGTGCATCACAGTCAGGAAGCAGGAAGGAACGATTTCTGCTCAGTTTACTCTTTTACTTTTAATTAAGCCCAGTCCCCCACCCCACAGGATGCTGCTACACACATCGGGTGGGGGGTGGGGGCTCCAGTAATCTAGAGAACCACTCACAGAGATTTGTTTCCATGCTGAGTGTATATCCCATCACGTTGGCAATCAAGGTCCTTCCATTGACATGTGGGTCCCCCCCAAGTTCCCTCTTACCGATCTTCTCACTCATTAAAGAGAAGCTTTGAGATTTTTTAGATGGTGGAGGAGCAACAGAATGACAAAATATAGGCGAAAAGTAAGTGAAAGTTCTAGAATGTGGAAGAGTCGAGGACAGACATGGCTCTTCTTTCACACTGAGTTTCTCATGTGTGTGTCTCCTCATTGTCCCAAGAAGGCCACATGCTCCATCACTTGGTCATTCAGTTCAACACTGTCTGCCTATCGCTGAAGGGGGAGTTGTGATAAGCTTGGTTCTTCTACCCCATACAAAGATTTACCCTACAGCCCACAGCAGCCCACACTGACCCACATCACCCTCTCACTTTCTTGGTCCACGTCTCTATCATCTCTCATCTAATCCCTGGCCAGAGCTTTCACAGACAGTTGCTTGCTTGGCACGCTCCACACAATTCCTAGAAAGAATACACGAGTTGGCTTATTCGTAGAGACCACAGCACTCTATTCTTGTGGAATACAAGCCTCACAATTTGAAAATGCAAAGACTAATTTCAAATCATAAAGAAATGATGGAAGGAAGGGAGACCATTGGCTCAGACTGGAACCTCTCAAAAGAGCTGAGATACAGGCAGAATGGGAAGAAAGAGAAGTAGAACTTCAGTCAGAGTAATCGGAGGATTAAACTGAGTGGAGGAATTTGGCCGTTGAAGAACCCCCCCCCACTCCATGTCTTGAAGGACAGTCACTAGCAATGGAGTCTGTGCTTTGGTTTTGTCTGCATGATGTTCCATGGCTCCTCAGCTCGTGATTTCTCCCCAGCAGTTCCACTTGTGGAGAAGCAGCATTGGGTCTAGAGTCACCACTGGGAGTGTTTGCTGTGGAAGATGTCCAGCAAATTGTTCTGGCTTTGGGAAATCCCAAGAGAGTGGTGAGTCAGTGGGGGTAACATTCCATGGGCTGGGGTCATGAACCAAATTAAAAGGCTATGAGCCGAAAGCCAGCATCATCCCTCTTTGCTTCCTGATTGCCCATGCGATGGGCAGGGCTGCCTCAGGCTCCTGCTCACATGATACTGCACCACACCATCCTGGACTGTATCCTTGAGCTGTGAGCCTGAGCAAATCCTTCCTTCCTTAAGATGCCTTTGTTAGGTGTTTCTTTTCTTTTTTTTTTCCATAGCAACTAATAACTAACAGAGAGGCTACCAGGGAAAGAGAGATGGATGCAGAGGAGACAGAGAGCTTAAGACTGTCAACTCTCACATCCCAGGGAATTGAGAGTTCTTGGGAATGACGGTGGCCATCTTGGGACTTGAAATGGGGCATCCTGACACCATCTGACAGTGAGATGTTTACCCTAGCCTGGAGAGTGTCTTGGTTGTGAATGGAAGGGTAAGAGGGGGCAGTGAATGAGTGAGTGGAGGATCTGGCCCATTACACTTCTCCATCCTGACCTATAGCAGGCGCCAGTCCTCCTCTCGTCTAGCCTTATTGCAAGCAGCTGTCACAGAGACCGGGCCCAGAGAGTGGAAGGAGAGATCTGAGGCCCAGGGAAGCTACTTTCTATCTTTCCTTATGGCACTGCTCCAAGGGAAGTCCTTGGGGTTGGGTCATGAGTCACCTGTAGAGAGGACCAGGAAGACAACTGCTCCTGTGGCCCCACCCTTTCCCAGCATGCCCAGTCTGCACAATAGAGAAGATCCACATTGCCCTGGAAGGGCACTCTCTCCAGCCTTCAGAGTCAACAGACTGACTTGGAAGGTTTCTTGGTTTTTTTTTTTTTTTTTTTTTTTTTTTTTTTTTTTTTTTTTTTTTTTTTTTTTTTTTTTTTTTTTTTTTTTTTTTTTTTTTTTTTTTTTTTTTTTTTTTTTTTTTTTTTGTGTGTGTGTGTGTGTGTGTGTGTCTGTGTGTGTGAGTTGAGATTTAGTGGATGCGATAACATAGAGACTGTAAAGGCGTAGAACAGAGAATCTGTACTTTGGTACACTCTGTAAATGCCACCCAGATAGGAGTGCCAACTGTTTCTTATCTCCCCAGAAATCTCTTTGTGTCCCTTCATGAGCCATGCACATAACTCGTCTACCAGCTTTCTGCACGATCATCTCACCCATCCACTGCCCTCATCCCTGCCCATCTCAATCCCCAAGCTTCAGCTGGAGTCTCTATGCTACCGAAAGCTCTTTACTTGCTCTCCGGACCAGCCTTCCAGGCTCATGAGACACTGCCTCCCTCCAGCCTTCTCTCGGTCCCTCCTCCTCTCCCTTCCTCTATGTGTCTGCCAATTTCTTCCCTGAGCCTTCATGAAGGATTAATCCACATGGAAAATCCTATCTTAGCCTCAGAGCTGAGCTTAAAGGCTGTTTCTTTAGGGAAATCACTCAGATCTCCTTGTTGCACAGAATTGCTCCCTTGCTGTCATGTTATTGGACTCCCACGTGACACTGTCACATGACTCCTTTCTCCTCTTCTGTCAACTCTCCCAGTGGAAAAATTTTTGGTCATTTGTGAGATTATTTAGTATTTTGTCCTTCTCTAAGTGGTGTGAAGTGAGGACTCCTCATCCTGTGCTCTACCACACCTTGCCAGAGAATTTGTGCTTAGCAAATTCTGTTGGGAAGAATTGAGTATGGTGGCATGCACTTTTAATACAGCACCTGGGACGCTGAGACAGGGGGATTGCTCTGACTATGAGACCTTCTGCGATAGTGTTAATTGTCAGTTTGCCTAGAGATGGGGCCACCTAGGAAACAAGCCTCTAGAGCAGTTGTGAGGGATTGTCTAGGTTAAGTTGTGGGCAATTATCTTTTTTTAAAAAAAGATTTTTTTAGTTATTTATTCTTTATCTTTTTTGTATAAGTGTTTTGCATGTATGTGTATATGGGCATGTGTGTGCAGTGCCCACAAAGGCCAGAAGAGGGCATCAGTTCTCTGGGACAGGAGTTGTGAACTTCCTAGTTGGTGCTAGGAATCTGACCCAGGTCCTCTGCAGGAGCAGCGAACACAGAGCCATCTCTCCAGGCCCTGGGGGTGATTATCTTAATTGCATCAACTGAGGTAGGAAGACCAGCTCACTGTGGTTAGCACTGCTCCCTGGCTGGGATCCTGGGCTGTGCAAATGGAAGAAGCCAGCTGAGCAACAGCAGGCACTCAGGATTTCCTGCTTTCTACTTGTGGGTGTCACGTGACTCGATGCTTCAGGTTCTTGCTGACTTGACTTTCCCACCATGAGGGACTGCACTGTGAACTGTGAGCCACAGTAATGTTCTCTCTTGAGTTTCTTCTAAAGAGCATTTTAACGTGAAGAGAAACTAACACACACATATCTGGCTGGAAGAAAACCTTAGGGGCCTAAAGAGATGACTCAGCAGTTAAGAGCATTTGCTGCTCTGGCAGAAGACTCAAGTTCAGTTCCTAGTACCACATCAGGTGGCTCACAATCACCTGTAACTCCAGCTCCAGGCAATTTAACACCTCTGGCTTGTGTGGGCGTCTACTCTTATGAGCTCACACTACTCTCTCTCTCTTTCTCTCTCTCTCCCTCTCTCTCTCTCACACACACACAAGAATAAATACCTTTTAAATTCTATGGGATGAGTGGATGAAGGAAGGAAGAGAGGGAGGGAGGGAGGAAGGGAGGGAGGAAGGAAGGAAGGAAGGAAGAAAGGAAGGAAGGAAGGAAGGCAGGCAGGCAGGCTGAGTAACAGCCATGGTGGTCCTATCTGTCGTAGGTTGTCAGCATTGCCCCTGTGATGCCTGCTCCATAGACTTCCTCCTCTACGCTTTCACTCTGCCCAAGCTTTCCGGCTTCTTCTCTGAGCCAGGTTCTATTTAAGGGGAAAGCGATACAAAGCCAACCTTCAGGAAGTTTCCAGTCCAGGGAAGACAGCAATGACAATAGAAGGCGACAGGGGTGGTAACGGTAAGGGGAGTCTGAGAACCTACTTCGGGGCCTGAGGAGAGCTAAGATAACTGGGTAAGATTGCACTGGGGGAAGAACTCGGAGGGCAGGAGCAGCTGGCGCCACCTGTGGAGGGAGGAAATGCATCAGCTTGTCACATGTTTCCCTGCACCTCAGCAGCCTGTGTTGGGGACCAGCAGCTTCATATACAGAGCTGGTTCTTAGAAAATCATGATAGAACTCAATTAAATGACACCTATGTATGCGGTGTGGGAGCTATTTGTCTCATATACATTTTGTGACTGTGGTGAGGTTTGATCACACTGTAACTCAGCTTCTGTGTCTGCCTTTCCCATCAGGCAGAAGGGGACTGGAGAACGAGAAGGGCGGGTGCCCGCTTTGCTTAGATGAATGACAGTCATCAGAGGCAAGCCCTGGTCCTGAAGATGGAGTCTTTGGTGAGCATCCACCACCATGTGTTGGCCCGATCCCGTATAAGGGTCCAGCCTTTGTACTTTGTAAATATTGTTGAGATTTAAGGAGACTTTATTTTTTTTTTTCATGAGTGAAGAGGCTCCTGTACAGTTCAGCAGAGCTAAAGCTGAGTAAAGGGGAGGTCACCTTCACCCGAAAAAGGACCAGAAATCAAAACAGCATTCTCAGATGTTGTCCGAGGGACTGAGGCTTTTCCTGGAGGAAGCTCTAGTAGAGTCTTGATATAAAATGTCAGGGTGACTGGGTGTGGCTCAGTGTTCCTATTGTCTTTCTGTTGCTGTGATTAGCACCATGACCTAAAGCAATTTAGGGGAGGGAAAGGTTTTATTTCAGGTTGTATTTCTAGGTCACAGTTCACTCTAAAGGGAGTCAGGACAGGAACTCAAGCAAGAACTAAGGCAGAAACCAAAGAGGAAAGCAGCTTTCTGGCGCATGCCCAGCAGAAACCAAAGAGGAAAGCAGCTTTCTGGCGCATGCCCAGCCGGCTTTCTCACACAGCACAGACCTGCCTGCCTAGGGATAAGTGCCACCCGTGGTGGGCATCCCACATCACTCATCAATTGAGAGACGGCCACCGGTTAATCTGATCCTTCTCCCCAGGTGACTCTAGCTTGCATCTCAACTTAGCAATAAGAACTGACCAGAACACTAAAAAAGCATTCAAGGAGTACCACTTGTGTCTCAGTGTGACACTGATGATATAAGCTAGGTCACATCATGGGCTTCAGTGTTTATCTGTGAAGAATGGAAGCCACTGTAAAATCCACCATATCCCACAGCCCAGGAATGTTGGGGGTGTCTTTGCGAATGGCAGAGTCATTATTTTGTGAAGTCAAAGAGTAAAATTCACAGACTAAAGGGGGTTCATTTCAGAGAGTAGTTCCTTACAGATTCACAGGAGGGAGTGGAAGAGAGGGGAGAGGAAGAGATGGAGAAGGAGAAAAGGAGAGAAGGAGAGAGAGATGGAGGACAGAACTATTGCATAACAAGAAGAGTCCCAGGAAATCGGGTGCCATTAGCTGCTAGTCTTAGGGCTTTAAAAGGACTCAGGGCCAACGCTGCGGTGGGGCATGGGGTAGGGATTAAGCTGCTCAGTTCAGTTGGCCAAGCCATGTGGTGTCCAGGGCCTCCTGCCACTTCCAGTTCTCACATGCAGCCTCTAGGCAGCAGCGGAGGATTGGGACATAATGAAGATACCAACCAGTGTTCACTTCTGACATCTCTGACCTCCCAAAAGGACATCCTCGAAACTGCTGCTGTGGGGTCCCCGCCTCCTGACCTGTTTCAGTCTTCTGTCCTAAACACAGAGCAGGATGGAGTCACTGCCCTGTAAACACTGTCTGCGCTGGTTATCCGTGTAATGGCTATGGAGGATCCAGGACATCCCCAAGCTGAAAGGCTTCAAAGTTGAAAGATGTTAAAAAGAATAAGAACAACTTAGTTTAAAACACAAGCATTTTTTCCTGTTTTTACTTTTTTTTCCCTTTTTTATTAATTTTATTGAGTTATGTATTTTTCTCTGCTCCTCTTCCTTTCTCTCCCCTCCCCTTCAACCCTCTCCCATGGTCTCCATGCTCCCAATTTACTCAGGAGATCTTGTCTTTTTGCACTTCCTATGGAGATTAGATCCACGCATGTCTCTCCTAGGGTTCTCATTGTTGTCTAGGTTCTCTGGGATTGTGAATTGTAGGCTGGTTTTCTTTGCTTTATGTCTAAAAGCCACTTTTGAGTGAGTATATATTATATTTGTCTTTCTGGGTCTGGGTTACCTCACTCAATATGATGTTTTCTAGATTCATCCATTTGCCTGCAAATTTCAAGATATGTAATACTCCATTGTGTAAATGCACCACATTTTCCTTATCCATTCATTGGTTAAGGGCTGTTTAGGTTGTTTCCAGGTTCTGGCTATGACAAACAATGCTGCTATGAATGTAGGCAGCCTACAGAGTGGGAAAAGATCTTCACCAACCCCACGTCTGATAGAAGGCTGATCTCTAAAATATACAAAGAACTCAAGACATTAGTCATCAAAAGAACAAATATTCCAATAAAGAAATGAAGTAAAGACCTAAACAGAGAACTCTCAATAGAGGAATCTAAAATGGCTGAAAGACACTTAAGGAAATGCTCAACATCCTTAGCCATCAGAGAAATGCAAATCAAAACAACTCTGAGATTCCATCTTACACCTGTAAGAATGGCCAAGATAAAAGATACTGATGACAACTTATGTTGGAGAGGTTGTGGGGTAAAGGGAACACTCCTGCATTGCTAGTGAGAGTGCAAATTGGTACAGCCCCTTTGGATATCAGTATGGCAATTTTTCAGAAAATTAGGAAAAACCTTCCTCAAGACCCAGCAATACCCACTTTTAGGTATATACCCAAAGGATGCTCAATTGTAAAACACAAGCTTTTAATGCCAGGGAAAGCATTGCTCAAGATACCTCATCCACATGGCTGCCTAAACGAGACCCAAACAAGGAGAATACCAATGGCTGGCTCAGAAGTGGAGAATCTCATGGGCTCTGACTCTAGACAAAGACCTAAAGGCAACTAAAGAAAGCTGAGAGCAGGGGGATGTGGGATAACAATAAAGAAAAAGAGGGGATTTATTTGAGAGTGCACGAGAGAAGGTATGGAAGGGGTTTGCAGGGGAAAGGGAAGGGAGAAATGACGTAATTAGATTTCTAATTTCAAAAATTAGAAAATGAAACAAACTTGTGAGTGCTTGGTGTGGAAGACTGCACTCTGAGATGGGTCAAACCTGTGGCTGTGTTGCCTTAACCTGGCAAGATGGCATGTGCAAATGCCACTAATGCTCAGCTAACATTGAAACAGTGAGCGAGTTCCAGGCTAGCCAGGGCTGCATAGTAACAGACTGTCTCAAGAAACAAGCAAGCAAGCTCCACTGGGAGCAGAAGCCAGGAGCAAATTCAGCCCTGGGAGCCAACCCAGTCCTGGATCACTGGCAGACCAGGATTGAGCCAACGACCTGACTCAAGAGTCTGCAACCTCCACCGGAACCGGAACTGGAGTGGAACTGAACCAGTCACCGAAGACACAGAGAGAACAAACTCCACCAGGAGCAGAAGCCAGGAGCAAACCCAGTCCTGGAACATGGGCAGATCAGGATTGAACCAGCGAACAGATCCAGAGTCAGCGATCTCCACCAGAACAGGTCCAACTTCAAGCCAGGGACTTCTGCAGGAGGACATCCAGACCAAAAATTTACAGAAACAGATCAAAGCCAGCAGACTAGGCCAAAGTAGGCCCGAGACAGCAAACTCCAAGGGAGCAGACCAAAGCACATGAGCACTGAGCTACCTCCAGGAACAGGAATAACCAACAGGGTAACTAGAACTGTGACACTGACTGTACCACGAGGAACAACCATTTGAGCTTTGGATTCACTGTCACCTACAAGATTATTCAACAGAATCTCAGACAGCACCAACCACACCTATTAGAGGAAAAGATGAGTAGAAAAGATAAGATCACATGCTACACCACAAAGAGCAACACAATACCAGTAAAACTTAAAGACCCTACAAAAGCAAGATCTGAACAACCAAATATGGATGAACCAGAAGAAAGTGATCTAAAAAATAACCTCAAGAAAATGTTTGAAATTCTTAAAGATGAAATGAGAAATTACCTTAAAGAAATGGAGGAAAAAACAAACAAACAAAAAGTTAGAAGATATCAGCAAACCACTTAAAGAAAACCAAGAAAAAGAACTCAAACATATTCAGGACTTGAAAACCAAGATAGAAAAAACAAAGAAAACACAAGCTGAAGGAATTATAGAAACAGAAATCATGAGAAAAAGATCAGGAACCACAAATGCAAGCATGAACAACAGAATACAAGAAATGGAAGAGAGAATCTCAAGTGCAGAAGATAAACTAGGAAATAAACTCATCAGTTAAAGAAAACATTAAATCTAACAAAAGCTTAACCCAAAATATCCATGAAATATGGGACACCATAAAAAGGCCAAATCTTAGAATAATAGGTGTAGAAGGAGAAGTTCAACTCAAAGGCACAGAAAATTTATTTAACAAAATTATAGAAGAAAACTTTCCCTACTTAAAGAAAGATATGCCTATGAATATACAAGAAGCTTACAGAACACCAAATAAACTGGATCCAAAAAAAAGTCCTCTTGCCACATAATAATCAAAACACTAAACATACAGAGTAAATAAAGAATATTAAGAGCTGCAAAGGAAAAAGGCCAAGTAACATATAAAGGCAGACCTATTAGAATTATACCTGACTTCTCAGTGGAGACAATGAAAGCCAGAAGGTCATGGTCAAGCATTATGCAGACATTAAGAGACCACGGATGCCAACCCAGACTACTATACCCAGCAAAACTGTCGATCACCATAGAGGGACAAAACAAGATATACCATGACAAATCTAGATTTCAGCAATACCTAGCCACAAACCCAGCCCTACACAAAATGGTAGAAGGAAAACTCCAACCCAAGAAAGATGGCTACACCAACAAAACACAGACCATTGATGATCTCATTACAGCAAATCCCGAAGAAGAAAAAATGCACAAATTAACATCACCAACGATGAAAACTAAATTAACAGAAGATAGCAACCACTGGTCATTAATATCCCTTAATGTAAATGGACTCAACTCACCCATAAAAAGGCACAGGCTAACAGATTGGATACGAAAACAGAATCCAACCCTCTTCTACATACAAGAAACGCGTCTCAACCTCAAAGACAGACATCATCTCAGAGTAAAAGGTTGGGGAAAAATATTCCAACCAAATGGATCTAAGAAACAAGTGGGTGTAACTATCCTAATATCTAACAAAATAGACTTCAAGCTAAAATCAGTCAAAAGAGACAAAGAAGGACATTTCATATTAGTCACAGGAAAAATCCAACAAGAGGAAATTTCAATACTAAACATCTATGCCCCAAATACAGGGGCACCCTCATATGTCAAAGAAACACTTCTAAAGCTTAAATCATACATTAAGCCACACACACTAATAGTGGGAGACTTCAACACTCCCCTCTCACCACTGGACAGGTCAATCAGACAAAATATGAACAGAGAAATAAGAGAACTAACAGATGTTATAACTCAAATGCACTGTAGAATATTCCATCCAAATATTCTATAGTATATTCCATCCAAACAGAAAAGAATGCACCTTCTTCTCAGCACTTCATGGAACGTTCTCATTAATTGAACTCATACTCAGTAACAAAACAAACCTCAACAAATACAAAAAAATTGGAATAACCCAATGTACCTTATCAGATCACCATACTTTAAAACTAAAAGTCAACAGCAATACTAATTCCAGAAAACCCACAAACACATGGAAATTAAACAATGCTCATCTGACTCATCAATGGGTCAAGGAAGAAATAAAGGGGGAAATTAAAGACTTCCTAAAATTCAATGAAAATGACCACACAACATACCCAAATTTATGGGACACAATGAAAGCAGTGTTAAGAGGCAAGTTCACAGTACTAAATGCCTACATAAAGAAGCTGGAAAAATCCCACACTAGTGAATTGACAGAACATTTGAAAACTTTAGAACAAAAAGATGCAAACTCACCTAAGAGAACTAGATGGCAGGAAATAATCAAACTGAGAGCTGAAATCAACAAAATAGAAACAAAGAAAACAATACAAAGAATCAATGAGACAAAGAGTTGGTTCTTCGAGAAAATCAACAAATAGACAAACCTTTATCCAAACTAACCAAAAGGCAGAGAGAGAATATCCAAATTAACAAAATCAGAAAGGAAAAGGGGGACATAACAACAGACATGGAGGAAATATAAAGGATCATCAGGTCATATTTTGAAAACCAGTACTCCACAAAATTGGAAAACTTAAAGGAAATGGACAACTTTCTGGATAAATATCACTTACCAAAATTAAATCAAGACCAGATAAGCAAATTAAATAGATCTATAAGTGCTGAAGAAAAAGAAACAGTCATCAAAAGTCTCTCAACCAAAAAAAGCACAGGACCAGATGGTTTCAGCTCAGAATTCTACAAGACTTTCAAAGAGGAACTAATACCAATACTCCTCAAATTATTCCACACAATAGAAACAGAGGAACATTGCCAAACTCTTTTTATGAGGCTACAATTACCCTGATACCCAAGCTACAGAAAGACAATACTAAGAAAGAGAATTATAGACCAATCTCACTCATGAACATTGATGCAAAAATACTAAATAAAATACTAGCAAATCAAATGCAAGAACACATCAGAACCATCATCCACCATGACCAAGGCAGCTTCATCCCACAGATGCAGAGATGGTTCAACATAATAAAATCTGTCAATGTAATCCACCATATAAACAAGCTGAAAAATAAAAACCACATGATCATCTCATTAGATGCTGAAAAAGCGTTTGACAAAATACAATATCCCTTCATGATAAAGGTCTTGGAGAGAGCAGGGATACAAGGAACATACGTAAACATAATTAAGGCAATATACAGCAAGCCAACAGCCAACATCAAACTAAATGGAGAGAAACTCCCAGCGATTCCACTGAAATCAGGAACAAGACAAGGTTGTCCACTCTCTCCATATCTATTCAATATAGTTCTTGAGGTCCTAGCTAGAGCAATAAGACACCAAAGGGATATCAAGGGGATACAAATTGGAAAAGAAGAAGTCAAACTCTCACTGTTTGCTGATGATATGATAGTTTACAAGTGTTCCCAAAAATTCTACCAAGGAACTTCTACAACTCATAAACACTTTCAGCAATATAGCAGAATACAAGATTGACTCAAAAAAATCAGTAGCCCTCCTGTACACAGATGATAAAAGGGCTGCGGAAGAAATCAGAGAATCAACACCCTTCACAATAGCCACAAATCGCATAAAATATCTTGGAGTAACTCTAACCAAACAAGTGGAAGACTTGTATGACAAGAACTTTAAATCTTTGAAGAAAGAAATTGAAGACGACACCAGAAAGTGGAAAGACCTCCCATGCTCTTGGGTAGGCAGAATTAATATAGTAAAAATGGCAATCTTACCGAAAGCAATCTACAGATTCAACACAATGCCCATCAAAATACCAGCAAAATTCTTCAAAGACCTCGAAAGAACGGTAATCAACTTCCTTTGGAAAAGCAAAAAACCCAGGATAGCAGAAACAATCCTGGACAATAAAAGAACTTATGCAGGCATCACAATCCCTGACTTCAAACTCTACTACAGAGCTACAGTACTAAAAACAGCCTGGTTTTGGCATAAGAACAAACAGGAGGACCAATGGAACTGAATAGAAGACCCAGATATCAATCCACACATCTTCAAATACCTGATCTTTGATAAAGAAGCAAAAAATATCAAATGGAAAAAAGAAAGCATATTTAGCAAGTGGTGTTGACATAACTGGATATCAACATGTAGAAAAATGAAAATAGACCCATATCTATCACCATGCACAAAACTCAAGTCCAAATGGATCAAAGACCTCAACATAAAGCCAGCCACACTAAACCTTATAGAAGAGAAAGTGGGAAGTACACTTGAACACATTGGCACAGGGAACCACTTCCTAAATAGAACCCCAGCAGCACAGACACTGAGAGAAGCAATTAATAAATGGGACCTCCTGAAACTGAAAAGCTTCTGTAAAGCAAAGGACACAGTCAACAAGACAAGAGGACAGCCTACAGAATAGGAAAAGATCTTCACTAACCCCACATCAGAAGAGGTCTGATCTCCAAAATATGCAAAGAACTCAAGAAATTGGACACCAAAAGAACACATAATCCAATAAAAAAAAAACATGGAGTACTGACCTAAACAGAGAACTCTTAACAGAGGAATCTAAAATGGCTGAAAGACACTTAAGGAAATGTTCAACATCCTTAGTCATCAGAGAAATGCAAATCAAAACAACTCTGAGATTCCATCTTACACCTGTAAGAATGGCCAAGATCAAAAACACTGATGACAACTTATGCTGGAGAGGTTGTGGGGAAAAGGGAACACTTCTGCATTGCCGGTGGGAATGCAAGCTGGTGCAACCCCTTTGGATGTCAGTGTGGCGATTCCTCAGAAAATTAGGAAACAACCTTCCTCACGACCCAGTAATACCACTTTTGGGTATATATCCAAAGGATGCTCAATCATGTCACAAGGACATGTGCTCAGCTATGTTCATAGCAGCTTTGTTTGTCATAGCCAGAACCTGGAAACAACCTAAATGCCCCTTGATTGAAGAATGGATAAGAAAAATGTGGTACATTTACACAATGGAGTACTACATGGCGGAAAGAAATAATGACAGCTTGAATTTTGCAGGAAAAATGGATGGAGCTAGAAAACATTATTTTGAGTGAAGTAACGCAGACCCAGAAAGACAATTACCACATGTACTCACTCATAGGTGGTTTTTAAACATTAAGCAAAGAAAACCAGCCTACAAACCACAATCCCAGAGAACTTAGACAACAATGTGTACACTAAGAGAGACTTACATAGATATAATCTACATGGGAAGTAGAAAGTATAAAAAGACAAGATCTCCTGAGTAAATTGGGAACATGGAGACCTTGGGGGAGGATTGAAGGGGGAAGGGGAGAGGCAGGGAGGGGAGCAGAGAAAAGTGTAGAGCTCAATAAATATCAAGAAAAAAAAGAAAAAAAAAAGAAACTGAGCTACCTGGGTGGGCTTCTCCAAAGTCATACACTCTGTAAAATAATGAGGCCTTTATTTTGAGATCTCTCTCTTTCTCCCTTCCTCTCTCCTTCCCCCCTCTCTCTCTCATCGCTGGTTGATAGGGGAAAACCATAGGCTCCAAGGAAAGACCCCTCCCACGTGGAGGTTAGCTGAGAAGGGGCTAAATTGCCCTGAGTTAGCCTCCCAATAGCCTGGTCCCATGTCAACAAGGCAACAGCAACGTCAACTCCCAAGGCACTAGATTCTTCTGATTCTAGCTGAACCTGTGAGCTGCTTCCCTAAACTCAGACAGAGCCTCTCTCTTTCAGCCGTTTGAGTCTAAGGAGAGAAGCTAACTGTGCCCCCACAGAGGCAGAATGACAATCCAGGAAGCTGTGGACCCACAGGAGTGTGTCCTGAGCTACAACCTCTGTGATAGTGTTGGGCAAACATGCACAAGCAAACTAGGGAGGCAAAACACGCTGATCTTCCAATCAGAGTCCAGTCTCACGGCAGGGCTGGCAGGGCTGGCGGGGCTAGAATTTGGTGAGGTATCCTGGGTACCACTTTGTCCCCATAATCTTGTACCTTTTATCTTGCGGCATATATTCCTCATTCAAATCACTCATCTATTTAATCTTTCTAGTTAATTAAAAGTAAAGGAATTTCTCAAAATGGCAGCAGAAGAGGTATGCAATGTCTTCACTGGCTCTTACTAGTGAGTTTGAGAGCAGCCTTTACGCTAGAATTCAGGGCTCTATTGGTGGGTCTGATGTCGCGGGACCTCTGTCCACTGGCCTGGCACCCTTTGTTCTTGGAGTTGCAGAGGTGACAAGCTATGGCCCATTGATCCCATGGAGTTGACCTAGCTTGCAGTGTGGTGTAACACAACAGAGCACCTTGTTAGAAGATTGCAAAGGTGAAGGCGGGATCCTGTGTAAGCCATTAATGTAACAGTATGCTTAAAGCCACCTCACTATCCTCAAATTAACCAGGTGGTGACTTCAGACTGAATCAGAGTCACAGTCTGAGGTAATTTATCCTTGGGCCTCTACCTGCTGTTTTGTCAACAAGGAAGGATCCACCTGCAACCTGCTGCGTCATGGCTGGGATTCCACAATCTCTGAGGCACTTGTGGTCATGAAATAGCTCTTTCCTAAGCAGTAATATTGCATCCATGCATGGTTATTATTTTAATCGGGTGCTCCACTGACTTGTACAAGGTGGTCTGCACCCTTGCAGGCTCCTCTCTCCATCCCTCTACAGTAATTTATACTAAGATGATAAAAAATTTGATTTATTTTACAACACACCAGTAATTGTGCTCTACAAATAAGTCCGTAATGATAATCAACAGCATTTTCAACATAATTTAATTTGTCTTCTCCCGAGAGGTAGTTAAATGCAGTAATAATAATGCCAGTATTATGGACTCGGTGGCAGTTAATCACAGTCTGAATATGCAGACAGCCCCAATATTGTATTGACAGAAATTAAATTAACCATCAGCTCGGGCAATCAGTGGCTATACAGCTATTAAAAGCAATAAAAGCAACAAACCCCGACTGTTGCCAATTACATTTTGACATATACAAGGAGAGGGACAGATGCTTCAGATCTGAGGTTTTTATTTCCCTGAAAGGACGGCAGGAGAATTGCACCTTGCACTGGCGTGAGTCTCCAGCCCGCAATCCGCAGGTGCCAGGGGTACCCTTTGCAGCCTCTGCTCTCAAGGCTCTTTTCTGAGATGGTGAGGGTCCTGGGGCCCGGAGGCACACTTGGTTCAGTGTCCCAGTGGCTTTCTCATGCCTTTGCCTTTGGGCTCCTGTCTTAGTGAGGGTTTCTGTTGCTGCGGCAAATGCCTTGTCCGGAAACAGCTTGGAGAGGAAAAGGTTTAATTTCCCTTTGCAATGCTCAAGTCACACTCCATCACTGAAGGAAGTCAGGGCAGAAACCCAAGCTAGAACCTGGGGCAGGGGCTGAAGCAGAGGCCATGGAGGAGTGTTGGTTACTGGCTCGCTCCCCATGACTTTCTCAGTCTGCTTTTTTGTACAACCCAAGACCACCCATAGGTAGCACTGTCCACGGTGACCTGAGCCCCCCTCCTCATTAAACACTAATCAAGAGAATGTCCCACAGGCGTGCCTACAGGCTGATCTGATGGGGACATTTTTCTCAAAGGAGGTTCCTTCTTAGATGGCCTCAGCTTGTGTCAAGGTGACAGAAACAACAACAAACTGCCCAGCACAGCTCCCATGCTGGCCACTGTCCTCTATGCCTTTTCTTGACACTGGCATCTGGCACAAGTGTGTGGGGTGTGCATGAGAAAGCGTGCCTCATCCCTCGAGGTTCCAGAGACTTCCTTTGAACAAGTCTGGGGATGCTGTTAGTGAGTGATCTCTCAGCACAGAGAGCAAGTGGGTTTTGTTCAGTGAGCCCAAATACTCTTTCGTGGCAGAATTCCTTCGTTCCCAGCCATGATGATCTCTTTTGGTTTTTTGTCTCCCCACCCTCTCCCCTTCCTTTCTCCCTCCCTTATTTCCATCTCTTCCTCTCTCCCCTCTTACTCCTTCTTTTCTCTTTTTTTCCCTTATCTTTTTCTCTTCTATCTATGCTCCAAGCTATATCTAGATTCCACTGTCCTCTTGGGAATATCTCGGCCCCATCACTCTAGGTCATGGATCATGTGGAACTTGACGCAGTGTTGGCTATGTGGTGGCAATGGCTGAGTCATGGGACCCAGATGGCCTTATCCCATTGAATGGTCAGTGGATTTTGTCCCGATTGGAGGAGGTTCCTGCAGTACTCAGGTACAAAGGGTAATAATGAGGCGCCTTTTTGAAGGCACTCATCAGACTGGAGCCTGAACCCTCTGTGGCTGGCCATGTGGCTACATGAGCTCTCTGGCCCTGGAGTGAAATCTGGCTAATATCTGCCTGACTCAGCCCATCCACTCTGTCTTACCTGACTCCTCTTATTCGAAGTCTTCCCTGTGACCTGTAATGTTAACCCTTCCTCCAGCCTAGAAAATCTGAGTTTGTAAAAGCTGCTTAGCTCTTGTAGGACGATAAACAAGCAAACACATCGACGGACAAACTCCCTTGCTAAAATAAGATCCACATTCTAAAACTTCACATCATGTGCCTGGACTCTGCTATAGCTGGGCACTTTTCTGGGTGACTGAGGATCCTGGGAAAAGGGTCATGGGTCATTCAGATAGATGCAGTGTCATCCCATAGTTCAGATAGAGTAATACATTGATGGGAGGCTCAGAAAGTGGGATGAGATGCTCAGAGTTGGCAGGATCAGGGGATAATCTCGTGGTTGGCTTTGAAGAAGGGATAGAGGTCATGAATCAAGGAATGAGGGTAGCCTCTAGGTGTTGCAAAGTCAAGGGAAAAGATTCTTCTGGAACCCCAGGGCATTCTTCCCTGATTACACAGTCTAGTGTCAGCCTGGCCAGGTTGATGTCCTCAGCATAATTGGAGCACAAGTCTCTGTTGTTATAGGGATGATGGGATTTGGATTAGTGTGTATCTGTGCTGGCTAGCTTACGCCAACTGGACACAAGCTTGAGTCATCAGAGAGAGGGAGTCTCGATTGTGAAGATGCTTCCATGAGATCGGGCTGTGGGTAGCCTGTAGGACATTTTCTTCATTAGTGATTCATGGCGGAGGACCTGGCCCTCAGGGGTGTACACACTGGGCTGATGGTCCTAGGATTCTGATCAAAGCATAGAGCTTCTTGTTTCATATCTGGTATTGTTCCCACTTTTAGGGTGGGACAGTGTCACAGCCTCTTCAGGGAGGGCTCTGGATAGCACAGGAAAGGAAGATGACAGAAAGGCTGTCACCAGAAAGGCTGAGACAGAGCTGACTGCATCTTTTCTTGCTTTAAGAATAAGGCCTGGCCTCTGCTGAAGGAATTCACTCCCAGAACAGAGTTGGGAGTTTCTAGGCCTTATTCCAGATTATTCCAGAGGAGACAACATCCCAGCATCTCATGCTATCTACATTTGCTGAGTTTTTAACAGAATGAGCCCAGTGCTCAGTCTGTTTTTAGGTCCCATTTTCATTTTGCTTATTGTCTACCCGGATGTGAGTGTTAATTCAATGATCTGAGTTTCTGTGGAACTCCCGACTCAGACGGACCCTCTGTGACTGGATCTGAGTTTCTGTGGACCCTCTGTCTGCAGAGGCCAAGTCCTCGCTGAGAAAATGCCACTCTCCTGGGAATTTGATTTAGAAAGGGAACTTATCACCTCTGGATTTACCAGTATTGAAAAAAAACTTACAGCTGGCAGAGGGATGCAGGGCTGAGCTAGTATCTGGAGCAAATTTAACTTGAGAGTCAGCCTTGGGTGAAGAGTATATTTTCCATCTCCCTTTGAAGACACTGTGTGGACTTGACATTAAATCATCTCACCTTCTTAGGACTCTGGAAAGAGCAGGCCCCCAAAGCCATCAAGAAAAATTTAAATGGGTTAACAGTTTGATCTCCATTTAAAGAGATTGCTTGGATTAGGGCATCAGGAACCTAAATATTTATCAGTAATAAATTGTAAGACATACAATGTAAGACACTATATTGGGCCCTTAAGAATATCAGCGGAGAGCTGGCAAGGTGGTCCCGAGGATGCAGGCACTTGCTGCGAAGCCTGGCATCCTGAGTTCAACACCTGGGCTCTACATGGTAGAGAACTGACTCCTCCAAGCTGTCCTATTTCCTCTGCACACAATCAGTAGGCATCCTCTGAGTGATCGGCACTGGAGAGACAGATGTGTGTGGTCATGGCCTGTATTGATAGAATCAAAGAACAAAAACAGTTCTAAGGACTGATCCCAGAAGGTATTACCTAGTCTGTGCAGCCCTAGAGGATCAAGGTCATGTCTTTTAGAACAGGAATAAGTGGAGCTCACAGTGGGTGGTCACCAACTTCAGGCTGGCACAGGAGCTCCCTCCAGCAAGTAAGGTTTGCACGGCTTCTGAGTAGCTGCCCCTGGTCTCATTCTTAGGAAAGTCGTTTAGACTATAGTCAATTCATAAACCTGTTTTCCAGTTGGTGCGAGGCTCCTCCTGTGCGCTGCAAGTGCTGGGATTCAGGGGTGCAGAGGTCATTCATCGGTAAGCACCATGGGGTTGAGCATCTTATGAGTATGTTATATGCAGAACTACAAAGCAGAAGGGGTTGTTGGGAGTCTGGTTGGGGCAGCATTCAGTGGGAAGAGAGGGTCTCTGTGTGGAGATGGTGAGATGTGGCAAAAAACAAGGCAACCGGAAGCTGGCTTGGAACAGCCTTAAAGGACAGGTAGAGTTCTGGAAGGAGGCATGGAAGTGGGGTGTTCCTGTTGGAGGGACAGAGGGACAGAGCAAGCGGGGTTCTCAGGTGAAATGGGTGAGGTAAGGCTGAGTCATACTCTTGGGAAATTGGGGAAAAACAAAAGGAAGTCCTGATAAGGGTGGGAGAAATCTGAGAGGTCACTGATGGTCACTCTGAAGAGCTGAGAGTTGGGCATTAGAGCAGGGGTAGTAGATTACAGCTGGTGTGTGAATCCGGCCTGTGCAACCTGTGCTTATAAATAAAGTTTTATTGCCACGCAAACAGACCGCTGGTATGTGTAACACAGAGTGGTGTGTGAAGCCTATCATAGATTTCTCAACACGGCATCCTGCAGGGAAGCTCCTTAAGCTCAGAAAGTAAACAACTCAATAACTTCAGCAAGTTCCTGAAACTGCCCAGATACACTAGGCCCCTTCCATCAAATGTATAGGAACAATGAAAACTCCTGAGAGGCACCCAGGCAAGCTGTGCTGCCTAGAAGAGATAGGCCAGCTGAGCGTCCCAGAAAGGACAGGTCCTGTGGACTGTCACCCATGCTGGGATGGATTTTGGTGACACAGCTGTCCTTGAGTCATCTATGCTCCTGCGAGAAACCCCTTACCCACACGTTTGTAAGTAACTCCCCCATCCCCAAGAGAAACTTCAATGGTTCACCCAGTTGGATTTGGGTGGTATCCTCACTCTGGTCTGTCATTGGTTCCCTATCTGGGGTGAGTAGAAGTTTGTTCCCATCTTCCCAGGGGTAGTGTCACATGACAGAGCCCCAAAAGAGATGTTGTTTGAATCCATCAAAAGCTTAACCTCACCGTGAGCACTATCGTTTCACCCCTTCCCTCCCTCCCTCACCGCGAGCGCTATCGTTTCACCCCTTCCCTCCCTCCCTCACCATGAGCGCTATCATTTCACCCCTTCCCTCCCTCCCTCACCGTGAGCGCTATCGTTTCACCCCTTCCCTCCCTCCGTGGCTGCTCTGCAAGTGTCCTCTGTCCCCATCACATTCTTTGGTCAGACATTTCATAGTGACAGTTGACGAGGGCTGCTGATTGGCATGGGCAATGACTTCCTAGGAACCAGACTGGCTGCCGGTTTTCTGCCTGCCACACTGGGACCCATACCCTACCTGTACGGTGACGGGTTATATGTGGACTAACTTCTAGGTGGAGAGGAAAGTGAGAGGAAGCTGTATCATAAAGTTGTGGGACTCCTGTAGCTCCTCTGGCTATCTCCACCTGCAGTAAAAAACCGATCACCATCTGGAAATGGCATGCCCCACCCCCTCCCTGAAATATTAAACATATATGCACACAAATACACAGACATAAATAAACGCATCCTCGCCTGCCTGAGCCGCGGATGAGACCAATATATAATCAGGCAAGAGATCTTTGCAGGTGATATTTCCTCTGTTGCAAACCTCCACCCATATATTACGGTGCTGACGGTCGAATTCACTTTCCAAGCACTTTTATTTTTCTAACAGTTATCTGAAGAAGCCTGTGCACCACTGAATGGCAGGCTTGCACTTGCCGACTGAAGGCCACGGCTGACTCTGTTATGACACTCATCTTCACTTATGAGGAAAGACAGGGTATTTGTCTGGTCTCTCTGTCACTGGTGAGTTCTCCCTCTCCCTCCATGAAGATAGATGTCACAACACACATCAGTTGCCTGTAATTTCTCTCTTTCTATGCAAGAGATACAAATATTGCCAGTTGCTGACAAGAAGTTGGTTCGGAGAGGGCCGAAGGGCACGTTTCCTACCTGCCTGTTGGAAAATGGAGGCGATGAAGGATGAAGGACCATCTTCCCTGCCCTAGACACAAGCTGCCTTTGTCCCTTTAGCAGCGTCCTTGTGCCCATGAGTTGCCGCTCTTCTGAGCTACACAGGACTCTCAAATCCTGCCCCCTTCTTCCCAGGAGCTTTTTCTTGGCCATCAAGTCCCTCTGCCTGCTGCCATCACCTGGACTGTCAGTGTTTCTCCCGTCTTCTCCTCTTGGCTCTAAGAAAGTAGCCTGTCTGTTCTTCCTCATGCTGAAATGTATGCCCTATGTCCCCAGTTCAGCCCTTCAGCTTTGGGAACTTTCTGCATTCTCTAAGTGTCTGAATTGCGTGTGGAAACTGCCTAGCTGCCCAATGGGTAGGTAGGTGTGCCTAGGTCTCCTTCCCCATACAGCCTTCCCCTTCCTCTCTCACCCATGACCCTACCCTTCCACAAACTCTGCATTCATCCCTTCTCCCCGGACCTCTCCTCCATCTTTCCACGATCGCCCCTGATCATTGCATGATCTTTCCTACTTTGATCTTTTCCCTCCAACCCTTTTATCCTGTTCCTTCCCATGATGTCCACCCTTCTCTTCATGATGCCCCTTTTTCTCCCCATTCCATGGTCTCTCCCCTCCACCTTTCCATATTCTCCCCCTTCCTATGACTTCTCCCTCTCCTTTCTGAGGACCTTCCCACTCCCTTGTCCTAGTCCATGAGCCAATACAGCTTGTTCACTCTACCCCTAAAGCAATACTTTTCTCCATATCCTCTCTTTCCCCGGCTTCCAGAATATTTTGGAATATCACTTTATTCTATGTTCTGGCACAGGTTCTTTGTTTATTTCACTGACTCCTATGCCTGTGAACCTAATGTCTGGGTTTTGAAACAGCTAAGAGTGCGTTCAGTAATAGAATCTTCAGCTAGTCATGACTGAAGGAAGAAGAGAGGTGGTACCCAAAGATGAGCAGAGGCTGTCATGGCTTTGATGCTCAGTGATACCATCTTGGGCTCCTTAATGAACTTCAGCCTCATACTTCTTACCACATGATTGCAAAATGGTTGCTACCTACATCCTTAGACTCACACAACAGCCTCTAGACCATGTGCAACCAACTCTGTTTTCCTGGGCTTTCCCAGGAGCCAAGATCAGTTACCCTTGAGTCTTTCTGGACAGGACCAGCTGTGCCTGAACTAACTTTACCTCTACATCGAGAGAATCTAGAAATAGGTGTTTTGGAGACTGAAAAGGATTATTATGATAGAATGGACAATTAGGAGCCATACCTGAGGTCCTCAGGGATTCAAGAATGCCATTTTCATGTTCTTCAAAGGCAAGGCATGTCTGGATAAGAGTTCCCATTGATCAAGGTCAGGGGTGAAGGTGGTGGGAGTGGGAGATGAAAGCTCTGAAGCTGTGTTTTAGACAAGGATCTTGAGACAAGGTCATGTTGGATTTGTAGGATGCCCTAAACCCAAGGATGGATGTCCAAGAGATGGGTATCTGAGTTAGAAAGATGCAGAGGAGATGCATGAGGGAGTAAGACCTGCAAGGATGGTGGCTGATGGAAGTGGCAGCAGTAGGCTGTTGGGGCTCCTTGTACCTGGAGGTGGGGAGGGCCCTTCCCTAGAGTCTTCAAGAGTCACCCAGGTCACACCGTAGCTGTGGATTTGTGGTCTCTAAAACTGTAAGAGAAATTCCCAGATTTAACAACTTTGTTGATGGGGAGATGTCACTGTCACTGTTTGCCTGCTTGCCTTCGCTCTGCTCTTGCATCCATTCCTTTGCTGATATTAGAACCAGCTTCTTCCAGCTTCTTCCATAGACTGAAGACCAGTCTGCTTCAGAACTCTGTTGGGACTGCTGACACACCAAGACCTGTGAGCTAAGAAGCTCGTGGATTCTCAGCTTTTCCAGTGTGAGGCAGCCATTGTTGGACTATCCAGATGGTATCTTGTGAGCCAATCGAATAGCCCCCATTTTAATGGATATTCATTCTGTCAGTTCTGTTTCTCTAGAGAACACTAACTAATACAGCATAAAATCCCAATCCTTTTCCCGAGAGTCTCTCTCTCTCACACACACACATGCATGCGCACCCCCCCTTCCATTGGTGTTTGACTCCAACAAACCTTTACATAAGAGCTGAGGAGACAGTTCTGTGAAGCACTGTCTGGATAAGTGCCCTGGGCCCAGCTGCTCTCCTCCCCATCCACTGAAAGCTCACGTGTTGCATTAGCCTCATCATATATCAAGGATATTAAAGGGGGGCATCTCCCTGTGGCCCTCAGGCTGGGCCTCCAACTCATGACCCTGCTGCACTGACTCCCGGGATATTATGGACTAATACACAAGCTGACATTTAGTATTTTATATCCAAACTGTATTTTCCTACAGATAAAGATTTCATAGGGTGGGTGTAGATTATAAATCTTCATAAAGCCCTGTATTGGTGCCCCTAGAAGTTCCTTCATGCCTCATAGACAGCCAGTCTTCAAATCCTTCACAGGTCAGCTTCCTGAATCTTTCATATTGAACCCAAGCACAGCAGAGGCACGTACAAGGGTCTATGCCTTAAACAGTCAGCCAGGGCCACCAAGAGCCTTAGAGCCCAAATTCCGTGTCCTATGAGTCAGTGACTTGGGTTGGAAATGAGAAAGTCCCTTCCTTTAGCCCATTTCATGCAGTGCCCCAGTCAAGGAAGACAAGCTGATGAACCATCTGCAACCACTTACTGTGGATCAGATTTTTTTTTCTCCACTGTGGGAAGCATTCATTGCTGTGTGTGGAGATGGAGTCATCATACAATTGGAAATATTGATTTCTCAGCAGTGTTGTAGGTTTCCTGTTACCTGCAATCACCAACAAGAACATACAACATACGTGTGAATTGTTTCCAGTCCCTTTCACCCAATGGATAATTGGACTTAGAACTGAGATTTTAAATACAAATTGGCAGCTTAAAAAGATAAAACCTTTGACTTGTTAGAGCTCAAACTGCATTAGGCCTTTGCAGTCTCTTGCCCTGAACCTTTCTGAATACCCAGAGCTGGCCTCCAGTGTGCAGCGATGGCTTTCTATTGAATATGGATTTTTTTTTAATGTCTACTGCATCTGCACTCAGCCTTCCCTGCATCTGGAATGCCTCCTGTCATTCCACCAAGGGACTGACCTCTTCTTGACAGTGAAGGTTCAAGATCTGGATGCCCTTACCTAAACTTCCTCACTTGTCCATTCCTGCCATCAACCTGGCACGTAAATATACCAGCAAGACCCTTGCTAAGACACTGAGGTATGGGGTTTGCAGCTTTGTGGCAGGGACAAATGTATTTAGATAAGTTAATACTGCTTATAATGGATGTTTGCAGTGAATAGGGTGGAGCCTTCAAAAGACAGGAGTAGGGGACACAGCCCGGCCCTGGGGAGTGAGGGGAGATTGCTGCAGGGGTGAACTGAGGGCTATGGGAGGACATGAGTCAGCCTGTGACACATGACTCAAGGTCCCTTTTTATTTTATACCACTCAAGTATCTCACACAAAGCTTGGTTTAGTAAGGAATTAGTAAACTTACACTGAAAAATAGATGGATGGGAAGATGAGTAAATGGGTAGATGTGCAGGTAAACTGACAATGGATGGATGGATGGATGGATGGATGGATGGATGGATGGATGGATGGGTGGGTGGATTGCTGAGCAAATGACTGAGTACCTGGGTAGTTAAGTGAAAATATAGGGAGATGGAAGGGTGGATGGATAATAGGTAGATTGACTTTTGGGAATATGAATTACTAGCTGGGTAGTTAAATGATTATATGGAAAGATGAGAGGATAGATGGATGAATAGATGGATGGATGGGTAGGTGTATGAATGGATTAATGGGTGGACTGTTGGGTAGATGAACAAGGTAGTTAAATGAATGAATGGGGAGAAGAATGCGTAAATGATTGGATTAATGGGAGAATGGGTGGACATCTGGGTGACAGGCTACTAATAAGCCTTGACAACATCTGAGAGAGGCCACTGCTATTGAAAAACACTTTCCAGCTGCTGTTTACAAGTCTCCATTGATCAAGATATTGATTATTGTCAGTGTTAATTTGGATGATGTTTCAATAAAGACGGGAGAGGTCCTGTTCAGCACATTCTGAGCTCTGACCTGGGTTGGCGCTAAGAAACTGCTCACACACAATCGCGGTTATTTTGGCATTTGGCAAGCTGGGCACAGCTGACCATGAGAAGGAGAGCAGACTTTGTATTCCTCCAGACACGCTGAGCCCCCAGCACTGGTTCTTAGCAGTTTCTTCTCCCCCAGAGGTCTTCAACTGCTTGTGATGTGTTGAATATGTCTCTCTGTGGAGATCTTCCATCCTATGATGGTGAGGATACATCTACGCTACTGACCATTTTATCCCTGCACTAACCCAGGTGTCTGCAGGAGGGTAAGGTCCATGGCGGTTGAAGGGTCTGTTGACTGAGTGAATGTGGTAGATGCGGTTATTTCCCAGAGCAGACCAGCTGTATTCTCAATAGAAGAACTCAACAGAGGCTCAATAGAAGCAGTCAGGCTGTGAGAGTCCGGAAGGACTTCCCAGGTAGATCAGTGGATTGAGGGCCATGGGGAGCGGCATGGAGAGCTCAAGGAAGACCCCAACTTTCCCTTTCCCTGTGTCTCAGGGGTAGGAGAGGTAAGGAGGAGGGTGGCAGGCTGGCTGGGCAGAGTGCAGTGGCAACGGTGCCCCCAGCAGCCTGCACAGGGCTGCTGCAAGTGTGGTGGTCCTGAGGGAAGCTAAGCATAGGCGCATAAGCCATTACAGAAGTCCTTCTGGGAATGATGAGACCTAGAGATAGGGATGAACAAGCACTCTTTATAGTGGGGAGGTCATCACTCACTCTGGGCATTACAGGAGAGCCCCAAGCCTCTCCAGACTTCAGCTGGTCCCAAGAGACAACTGCAGATGTAGCGGGTGGGCATGTCACCTCCGAGGTCAGAAAGTGTTGAACACTCCATGACCTAAATCTGAGAGCAGGGCCATGTGGCCACCTCTCACATCCCTCCTGAACCACTCTGGCGGATAACGGTTCTTTTAAAGCCACTCAGTGCTGTATTGACAGAAATTAAATTAGCTATCAGCGCAGGCAATCAGTGGCTATGGGGCCGTTAAAGGCAATAAAAGACAATACTCCCCAACCAGAGTCAATTACACTGTGATACTGGGATGAGCTGCTTCTGATTGGAAAGGCTGAGTGGAGGCCTGCCACTAGCATAAAGGTGCAGGTTCAAGGCTGCTACTCCTAGCTGGCAGAGGCCATGTAAGCTGATGTGCCCCAGAGACACTGCCTAGCAGAAGGAAGCAAAGGCAACCTGACTCTGAGGACATGTGACACCATCAAAACCTGCGGGACATCAAACCCACAGACTTCCTTCCATATGCATTCAGGGCACAGCTGGAGGGACCAGTAAGCACCAAGTCCGGGGTGGGGGGGCGCTGTGTTTCTCACAAAAGGACAGTGCAGCTCTGATCTCACGGCCCTCATCTCTGCGAGCATCAGGAGGGTTGGGTTCCAGGCATGAAAGGGAGCTTCTGCAGGATGCCAAGCTCAGCGTTCACTCAGCGGATTGTATTTCTTTCCTAGAACATGGGTAGAATCAGCAAAGGACTCCATCCTCCCGAGGAAGGCCAATGTGCTTTCCCACTCATTCTGAATCCTGAGGCTTGGCCTTCCTTGCACACAGAAGCTGGAGGCATCCTTTACTTTTCTTGTGTGTCCAGGGAAGTAACATCAGAAGGAGGAACTGTGAAAGGAGAGAGGACAGCTGAGAAACCAGAAGCCTAGACTTCTAGGATAATTCAGAGTTTCTTTCCTGTGACAAAATACCAGGGGTAAATCAACTTGAGAGAGAAGTTTCGCTTTGGTTCTTGGAATCTCAGAGGGTCTGTTGGTCCCTAGTCAGTTAAAGCCATGGAGAGAAAGAGGAAGAAGGGAAGGAGAGGAGTAGAGAGGAGGCGGGCAGGTAGAGGAGAAGCAGAATAATACATAGTCCCAAGATCACTCCCTCCAGAGAGGTCCTGGTCCCCTGAGTTTCCACTCCCTCCCAGAAACTATCAATGGATGACATCAGAACTCTCATGATCAATCCCTTCCCAAAGGTCCCAGCCCTGAACATTGCATCATTGGGGACCAAGTCCTCAATACATGAGCTTCTGGAGTCACATCAGATCCAAACTCTATACAGCTATGCACTTGGAGCCTGCTACTACATGTGTAGCTAGATATACAGAGGACACCCCTGACCCTGATGTCTTCCTTTATTAAACAGCTTATAGTGATGATGAAGATTACTATAAAAGTATTATACGACCAGTCCTCTTTAATGCTTGTTTTGAAAACACCAGCGCACCTTGGCCTTATGGAAGTAAAGGGTGATAGCTGAGGCCCAGTTTGAGGTTTCATCCCTGAAAAGCACACTGTATCAGGTAGAACTGGAAATCCTCATCCAGCATCCCTAAGGATGGAACTGAGCAGCACAGGTGTCCCTCAGGAAGCCACTGTGTAATCTGTGTGGGCACAAGGGATGAGTCACGTCCACCTCTAACTCCTGGACTCATTCTGCCCATCTTCCCTCCCATTACACCACAGCTCCTGACCACACCACAGCTCCTGACCACACCACTCCCCTTGCCCACTTCCCTGGGAAGCTCCAAGCTCTTATCCAAGCCTAACACCAACTGTACTTCAGTGTCTGTGTGGTTCTTAGCTCCTTAAGCACAGAGCATGTGCAAGGCTGTGCTATCATTTTTAAAAACTCTCATCTTTTATTTGGAAAAATTAAAGCAAATTCACATAGCATGCAATTAGCCACTTTAAAGTGTGAAACTCGGTGGCGTTTCATGCGGTTCCTTGCTGTGCAACCATTTACTTGCGTTGAGTGTCAAAACACAAACACGTATATCTTCCAAATGGGCCTGATCACTTCAGCTCACGTTGCTGATGAGGGGTGTGTGTGTGTGTGTGTGTGTGTGAAAGGGGAAGGATGGAGAGAGGGAGAGAGGTGAGGGGGAGAAGGAGAGGAATAAGGATTAAACACCTTATGAGATCGCATGTCACAAGAAGGAGGAAGGTGGCATTAGAAAGGCTTCCCTAAGGAGGCCCCATGCTGGGCTTTTGAAGGTGAGTCAGAATAGACCTTGTAGGGATAGTGTGGTACTGAGCAAATGGAGAGAAGAATCTAGAACACCAATGTTGAGCTTGTTTGCAGAAAGACTTTTTAGTTATTTTTAATTATTATTTACTTATTTATTGTATTTATTTATTGCATCTATCATCTATCATCTATCTATCTATCTATCTATCTATCTATCTATCTATCTATCTATCTATCTATCTATCTATCTATCTGTCATCTATCTATCTATTCAGTGTAGGGGCATGCTCATGTCATGGTGCAAGTGTGGAAGCCACTTCTCTTCTTCCACCATGTGGGTGCCAGGGATTGAACTCAAGTCAACAAGCTTGGCTGCAAGCACCTTTACCTGCTGAGTCATCTTGCCAGTCCAGTTGTTGTTGTTGTTATTGTTTTTGGTTTGATTTATCCTGATGGAAGTGCTGCATTCTGAGTTTATTTGTGAATTAGGTGTGTGTTGAGGGATGGGGGTTACCTTCTCTTACGAGAAACTGTCTGTTCCCACCTTGGGATGCTCGTGTTGGGAGGACTCAGAGAAGCAAATAGTTGACAGCATATTGGGGTGTTCCTGTTAATCTGGAGGTTACTCTTTGGTTAGAAATGTTGGAGTTGACAAGGGATGCTGCTCATTGGCTGGGCTGTGCATTTCAATGTCTCATGCTGGCTGGAAGCAACCTCACCTTCTAGCTATTCATTTAGGGACAGTTTCCCCGAGATCTCGAAAGGTCTTCTTGTTTGGAACAATCAAGTGTTAAAATCACTGTGTCCTGGGTGGGGGGAGGGAGCCGACATCCTTTCAGTTTAACACTGAGAACCAAGATATCAGTATCCTGTCTGCCCTCTTCCAACAACCCCCACATCACTCCCAGGCACACTGAACTGATGCAAAGATATCAGAGGCAGGACGTGTGGAAACCAGGACCCTGTGCTTCCTTTACATCACTTCTTTAAACTTAAATCTGTCTTGAGGGAAGGAATGGTATGAAATGCTGTCTTCTGGACACAGTAGGGCTGTTGTAGTCATGAAATTCCTGTAGCTTGGTTACCGGCACAAGATTAAGCCAGTAAACATCCTGAAATAAATGGAGCGGCGATGTGCAGGCCTCACCCCATACTGAGGAGCTGCTTGTAATAGGCAGTTGCTGGGAGAGGGGACATCATTCTTTATTGGGGATGTGGCTCTGGTAGGTTTCTCTTGCTCCAGTGGATGGCCCCAAATCCACACATGTATGAGTAATACCAACTAGACTCAGTGAGATATTTAAAACAGAGAGAGATGAAATGCTGGGAGGAAAAGTTGTTGAGGAATAACACAGAGGTATTTGGAAGAGGAAAGCTATGACTTTATTTCCTGAATAATACATGTATGATGTTCTCAAAAGTTAAAAAACACCCCCCACAAAAACCCCTAAAGTTCAGAACAGGCAAAGGGTACACAGACTTCTCTCTTCATTCCACTTCCAGTCTTGTCCTGTGGTCAATGACTTCTGCTCTGTCCAGGTTCTGAGCTGTCGCTGAAGCTGTTGAATTGGTATGAGTGACCTTCATACCTGCCCGTGCAGATGTGTGCATGCCTGTGTGTCACGTCTGCTATGTGCACTGCATCATTGTGATCTGGATCCGTGTGTGGTCTTCCTGCATAGACAACGCCTGTGTGTAGGAATAGAGAGAGGCTGGGCCACCAAAGCCTTCCTTCTCCCCATTTTCCTGATTGCCCCAACTTCCATCCTAGATAAAAAGTGTGATTTCATCTTTCCCACTCCTTATGCCCTTTGGGCTCCTGCATTTATTTCTGCCCCCTCTTGTCTGTCCATGACATCACCCAAGCCCTCAATGAGCAAAAGAGAAAATTAAAAATAAATAAAGGGGAAAAAAAAGCACAGCCTCCCTTGGCAACAGAACTACCTCTAAGTGTAGCATAATTACTACCGCTCTGCCCTCTTCCTTCCCTGCTGCGACAATTCCACCAGCCCCACAACATACACTTACACCCTCAACTTCTCAGGGATGCTGCACGCAGATGGGGAAGATTTGATTAAAATTACAGTACTTTAGGTTCAACTTCACCTATTAAGAAAAAAAAAAAAGAAGGAAGATTGGGTGCTGGACTTTTTTCCCCTTTCCAGAGAAATAACTAGGCCATGGCAATTATGGGCCCCGCAGAGCACCCTCAATGGCTCCCTGGTGATATTTTCTCCACTGCCTGTCTCTGTGGAGAAGCAGGCATCCACATGGATGATAACTGTGCCAGGGGAGGTGTGGTGCCCTCTCTCTGTCTCTCCTCCTCCTCCACTCCATTTCTCTCCTTCTCCTTTTTCCCTTTCTTTCTCAGCCTGCCCCTATCTTTTAATGAGAAAGAGGAGATGCAGAGAGCAGACATATCTTCCCACTGCTTGGCACCTGCACCGAGAGAGAGGTTAAGTGACTCACCCAGGGTCACACAGCACTCAGTGATAGAGCCTAGTTTCAATATTCCAAGCCTACCACATTTGTGCTAAATTAAATCATCTAGCACCATTGTGGTTAAATAATGGAGTAATCCACTGAACCCTTTGTATTGAAATACCGTGCTTCACCTGCTACACAAATCAGATAGATTTCACTCCTGATTAATCCTGGGAGAGGCATAATAGATGAGAGAACTGGGGTGCATAAAGGTTCAGTGGACTGCATGAAGTTGCCAGCTACTAGCTAGGTGGTGAAGTCGGTGTCAGACTGTGTTCACATATACTCTTATTCTTGTGCAATGAGGGCACACTTTATTAGTAACTTGCGGCATCTTTGTGTTCCTCTCTCTGGGTGTGGGACTGAGAGCTGCTCCTGTGTTGGCTGGTACATGGGTGATACATGGGCGGTACGTGGATGGTACATGGATGGTACATGGGTGATACATGGACGGTACCTGGACTATTCTTTCAGTGTTTTCCCTGGGTCTATATGCTGGGAGCAAACTTCCTTCATAAAATCCTCACTGCCACAGCCCCTTTGGATATCAGTATAGCAATTACTCAGAAAAATAGGAAACAACCTTCCTCAAGACCCAGCAATACCACTTTTGGGTGTATACCCAAAGGATGCTCTATTGTACCACAAGGACATGTGCTCAACTGTGTTCATAGTAACATTGTTTGTCATAGCCAGAACCTGAAAAACCTAAATGCCCCTCGACTAAAAAATGGATAAGGGAAATGTGGTACATTTACACAATGGAGTACTACACAGCAGAAAAAAATAATGACATCTTGAAATTTGCAGGCAAGTGAATGGATCTAGAAAACATCATATTGAGTAAGGTAACCCAGACCCAGAAAGACAAATATAATATCTACTCACTCATAAGTGACTTTTAGACATAAAACAAAGAAAATCAGCCTACAAACCACAATCTCAGAGAACTTAGACGACAATGAGGACACTAAGAGAGACTTACATAGATCTAATCTACATGGGAAGTAGAAAGTAGAAAAAGACAAGATCTCCTGAGTAAACCGGGAGCATGGGGACCTTGGGGGAGGGTGGAAAGGGAAGGGAGAGAATAGGGGGAGCAGGAATAAAATGTAGAGCTCAATAAAATCAATTAAAAATAAAATAAAACAAATCCCCACTGCCACTCACAATCATTTAGAAAACAAAGCAAACAAAAAGCAAAACCAACAGGTGGCTGCCTGGTAAAGACGGCTCCCTGGCCATGCAAGATGAACGACCTGAGTTCAAACCCTGGAACCAGCCTATTAAATGTCCAGCTGTAGTGGCGTGCACACAATCCTAGTACTCCCACAGGGAGATGGGGGGCAGACTGGAGTTAATCAGCCAGAAGCTCACAGGCCAATGGCAGAAATAACAAGAGATACCATGCCTCATACAAGGTAGATACAGGAAATCAATTCCAAAAAAGTTGTCCTCTGACATCCAAATGTGTGCTATAGCACACACACACACACACACACACACACACACACACACACACACACCCTAAACAATTTCTTAAAAACAAAGGCAAAACAGCTCCCATCTTCATGTTTCAAGTACTTCTTCCCATATTTTACTTAAGTATGACTCTACTATACTTTTTTGCTGGAGTTTAACTTTTTATGACTTGTGAAAAACATTCCTATCATTCTGATGACATTTGGGGGTGGGTGACAATTGGCATGACTATTACATAAAAGAAATGCTCTCATGCGGCGAACTCCCCAACCAGCGAGGAAGAACGACCACCATTCAAGGATTCTTCTCGGATCACGCTTTATTGGAGAGCCTCTTGGTTGAAGGGAGAGCGGGAGGCGAGAGAGAGCAAGGTCTGAATGGCGGCTGCTTATATAGGGAGATGTGACGCGACTCATACCTTGATTGGCTGCTATGTGCTCACTGGCACCAGAGTCCTCGGGATTGGTTAGGGACACCTAGGTTATTGCGCATGCGGGAAGCGCCTGGACGCTCAGTCCTGAAGCATTGCCAAATATGGAATTGTTTACTTCCAAACTGCGAGGATGCAAGCGCCATCTTGTAATGGCGTTTGTGCCTATGGCTCCCTGCACTCTCAGTTGTAGCTTGTCTTAGCTTTTGTTTATTTTTATAATTTTAAAATGAATTCTTTGAGATTTTAATATAATGTGATCTGATAACATTCACCCCCAACTCCTTCTGGATCTTCCCCATTTCCTAACCACTTGGCATTGAATTCTCTTCTTCATTTTTTTTTTTTTAATAAACCCATCAAGTCTAATTTGGTTTTCAACTACTCTTAGAAATAGGATCTAGTCTACACAGTGAGTTTCAGGCCAATCAGAGCTGCATACTGAGACCTTATGTTAGAAAAACAAAATAATAAAACAAACAAACAAGCTAAAAACAATCCCCCAAACTATGTCCTCTGTGGCTGGAGTGATGGCTCAGCAGTTATGAGCTGTTCTGTTCTTATAGGACAAGAACATGTGTTTGGTTGCCAGTACCATTTGCTGTTCACAGTCACCTGTAATTCCAGCTCCAGGGGATGTGAAACCCTCTTCTGGCCTCCATCAATGCACACTCACATGCACATACCACAAACATGTTTTCACATGATTAAAAAATAAATCTTTAAAAAACACTGTCCTCTTTATATGCACCCACCAGAATCTATTATGACTTATAGAACACGATTTGGCTCTTATTTGATTTTGTCCTCTAAATCACCAAACAACACAGTCCCAGCTTTTATTAAATAAGCAGTTACTTCTAAGCCGCTCACTTCTTTTTATTCACCTAATAAATATCCATTAACTGTTGCTGTGTGTCAGCTATCTACTTGGTTGTGAGAACTGACTCAGACTTACCCTTCTGAGCCCTCACCCGTCATCTGGGCTCCCTTCATTATCCCACTGACTGGTAAAGCCGGGCTCTACTTGCCATACAGTGTCAGCTACTGGTTTCAGAATGTGTTTCAATGCATTGCTTGGCAAGTCACGTTTGTGAGACTTCTCAGTTACTGTAGTCAACCTTCCAGATCCATGGATTGGGTCTAACTAGTCAGGTTTTACTAAAGGAGCAGAACCGAGTTCAACAGTGGCCCTCTGTACACTGGAGAGGATGAGGTCCCACAGGATACCTAGTCCATGAAGCTAAGTGACTCAGCAGTCCCAGTATGGCCGTGAGAACCCAAAGACTGCTGGGAGTTGCTGGCATTGATTCCATACAGGACAACTGGAATCTGGTTTTGGTGAGATGTCTTCAGTGGACAAGGACAGACACACTCTCTGAAGAAGTAGCTGTGAATGTAGTCGTGTGCTTTGATTTCTCCCTGGACTTCTCTGTATCTGAGATGTCCTTGGAAAGTGACACTGTTTTGGAAGGTGGGTCTTTCCCCATCAGTGACTCTCTGGAAAGCCCTTACAGTCATGCTCAAGTTTGTCTCCTAGGTGACTCCAAATCCCAACAAATGCACAAGAATAAATACTGCTACTTCTGCCCCGCAGATGCAGATTCAATCAGCTGCTGACTGAAAATGGCTGTGGTGTTGCCATATGTGTGTGTGTGTATGTGTGTGTGTGTGTGTGCGTGTGTGTGTTTATGAGGGGGCTGGAGAGAGGACTCAGCATCAAAGAGGGCTTAATGCTCTTCCACAGAAGCTTAGTTTTTGTTCCTAGCACATGATCAAAGTTCACAATTATCTCTAACTCCAAGGGATCTGGTACCCTCTTCTGGCCACCATGAATACCTATAGGCAAGTCACACACACACACACACACACACACACACACACACACACACACACACACACACACACACACACACAGAGAGAGAGAGAGAGAGAGAGAGAGAGAGAGAGAGAGAGAGAGAATATTGAGGAATAGTTTTTTTAATTGCATCGGTACTGATCATTTATAGACTGGACACACATGCACACACACTAACACACACACATACCAGAGGGGGAGACTATCAAGGAATTTTTTTAAATTGCATCTATACTGATAGTGTACAGACTGTCTGGTCATTTCCTGAATAATGCAATATAAGACAATGATTTACACATAGACTACACTAAAATGAATCTCTGTAAGTTCTACAGAAATGGTTTCAAAATGTACAGGATAAGCATTGGCTGTGTGGTGTGGGAGAATTATCTGTGTTCTGTCAATCATGTTTTAAATAAACACTGATTGGCCATTAGCCAGGATGTATAGGTGGGACAACCAGACAGGAAGTAGAGGCAGAACAAGGAGAATAGGAGAATTCTGCGAAGCAGAAAGCTCTCTCAGCACTCCTGCCTGGACCACCAAAGAAGCAGGATGTGACCTGCCCTGCTGAAAAAGGTACTGAGCCATGTGGCTAACATAGATAGGGATAATGGGTTAATATAAGCTACAAGAGCTAATAAGAAGCCTGAGCTAATGGGCCAATCAGTTTGTAACTTATGGAGACTCCCTGTGTGAATTTCTTTGGGACTTGCCGGCTGTGGGACCTGGGGCAGGACAGAAACCCCGACCAAGCCGGCCCCTTGTGTTACAGCTGTGTACATTGCCATGTCACTGAGAAGCCCATCCAAGCATGGGGATAGTTCATGAAAGCTGCATCCCTGGAGCTCTGAGTATGATTTGCAGACAGTTTGGCTAGTCAGGGAGTTTCTTGCAGTCAGACAAATGGAGGAACCTTTACTCCATGGCAACCATTCACTGCTTCTGCAAGGCCAGGAGGGGGCTTGTGCATCCTTTCGGTTTCAACTTCATGAGACTTGATCATTTTTTTTAGTTCCAGAGACTTCTAAGATTCAGTTACTTCCTAAGTCATATGAATCTCCCTTGAGGAGGGCATGTTTCAGTTTAGAGAAAATAGCTATATAGCACTCATCCTGGGCTAGTTCAGGGAAGAACATGTGGAGAGACATACTGTAATGTGGGATGCCTTTCTTTATGCTGTGAATATGTTTTATTACCATTGGTTAATATAGAAGCTTATATGGCCAATAGCCAGGCAGAATAAAGCCAGGTGGGAAATCTAAACAGAGATACAGGGAAAAAAAGGGCAGAGTCAGGGAGATGCCAGCAGCCTCCAGAAAAGCAAGATGTGAGGTAACTCCATAGCCATGTGGAAATACATAGATTAATAAAAATCTGTTAATTTAAGATGTAAATGCTAGTTAATAATAAGCCTGAGCTAATAAGTTAAACAATTTATAGTTAATATTAAGCCTCAGAGTGTTTATTTGGGAATTGGCGGGTGGGAGAGAAACCCTTCATTACAAATGGCACACACCATCTGGCGTGAATCTACATAAGAACTAAAAAAGCTTAAAAAAAGGAGGGTTTCTATATCCACAAAAACAGAATTCAAGTGCATCTTCTTGATAGCTACAATTTTTCAGATATCCTGTTTGCTGATGGCAAACAGATGATGCATGGCTCCTGAAGAGATGGCTTCCTGGTTTGTACTGGTGGCATGGATGACTTTTTTGAGAGGTCCTGCTACAGAGCACTTGAGTGGGTTTGTGGGCAACATGTTACAAGCTGCTTGATGGCAGTGTGGATCTGCTGCATTCCTAGAATTGGAATGGTGAGCATGGCTTCCAGAGCTGGTGAGGAATATATCTTCCTCATGCTGGAAACCTGAACAGGGCAGAGCCAACAGCCAAAGCCTTGGTTTTGCTCCTAGACATGCCTGCTTAGCATTTTAAAAACTCTCCTTGTCAGAACATAATTACAGATACACAATAAAGATATATTCAGACAAAAAGGCCTCTAAATGGGTCCCAATGTGTTTGATAAATGTGTGTAGGCTTGGGAGAGAGAGGATAAAGGATAGACAGAGTCATAGATTAAAAAATAATTTCAAGATAATAAACTGAAGTTCTTAAAAAGTAGAGTAATAACAATTATAAGCCACATAAAAATGAAAAATACAGAGTCTGAATTATGTATACTATTGTGTTTTCTTTAAATTGTTTGACTGTTAATGAGTTAACTACAGAGAGACATTTGGTTGTGGGGGCTGTTAGGCCAAACCAATGTAAAGGTATCTTGATTTCAATATTTGGGTCTAAGGACATGTTGCTTTGAAAAAGAGATTCTGCTTTTGTTTTCATGGAAGATGAGAAACTGTGGATTCCTTTCACCTAATATGGTTTGATAAAATAAGACCCCCTGAGAGGTCTCCAATGGGAGCAATGACCCAGGTGGTCCAACATCCAGAATAGCTTCAAGAAAACTGAGTGAGACTATGCAGCCTCACAGACTACTACAGCTAAGTTTAACCATAATTCTAAATTTTTGCAGGATACCCACAAAATTACCATTGCCCCCAATCAAAATGAAGTAATATAAAAAAAACAGGGCCAAATTCCCAAAATATTGTTTATAAATGTTTGTTTTCATTTAGAAAAGGGTGATTATAAATGGTTAATAATCATAGTCAATCTCTTTGTAAAGAAAAAAGGGGGATGCAATGTAGAAATGATAAAAGGTAGATGATTAAATCTACTTTAATCCAAAAATGACTGTTAATCTCAAAATACTTTACATTGGTATGGATTTTGGTTTATTGATACAAATTTAAAGTCAATTTTGTTATACAATATGTATATTTCTACTCTTGTTTAAGGTGTTATGTTTATGTACCTCATTTAAAAAATGTAATGTATAGTTAAATACAAATTAGTAGTCATCTATAATAGTCAAACTTATAGTCATGATAATTAGGTTTTCTAGATATGCAGAGATATTGTCCAAATAGATAATCTTCACATACTTCAGAGACCTACAAAATATGGCATTTAAAATGTTTTAAGAACTTAGACTTTTCTTGACAGTGAGAGACGTTTGCTCCTGGGAACACTAATTACTTCAAGAGGATGATGGACATTGAAAAAGCTCCTTATGGAAATTGCTTTCAATATGGCAAGGCTAGACATTTGAGTAAGAAACTCCTCTTCCCTGGACTGCTTGACAACATACTGAATAGATTAGACATGCAGGACCCAAAGTAAAATGACTGCTGAACTTGCCAAAATAAAACAAGATGGTCTTTTGGGGTGCCTCCTTCTCTGAAGAAACCACCAGACATTCGGCAGGACGCAGAGGAAAGTGATGACAAACTGCCAATATAGGCAAAACATTCTTACAAATTTCCCGCTTCATTGAAAAGTCTGCCAGACTTTGGGGATGTAGGCTGAATATGGATGCCCCAATGTTACAGAAGAACTTTAAGTGACTGTCCAGGCAGTAAGATATATCTGTCATTTCTAGAGTTTTGGAAATTGCTAACAATGCACTTCCTGTTTACTTAGGTAATATTATATCCTTCTGAGGTCTTTGATGTAGTTGAAGACTAGATAGTTATAATTATAGTTTTCCTTAGTTATGAAAAAAATAAAATAGATATGAAACTTTAGATTCACAATAGGATGGGTGATAGAGTATTTTCTTTAGTTTTGTCAAATATGAATAGACTAAATATTGCAACTGTAATCCTTGCTTGATAACTGTTACAAGGATGGCCCACTTGTTTGTCCCAACCACCTGGCTAGCTTAGCCCCAAAATAACCACCACAGAAACTGTATTATTTAAATCACTGCCTGGCCTATTAGCTCTAGTTTCTATTGGCTAATTCTTACATCTTAATTTAACCCATTTCTATTAATCTGTGTATTGCCACATGGCAGTGGCTTACTGGGTAAAATTCCCAGCATCTGTCTCCAGCAGCAGATCCATGGTGTCTCTCTCTGACTCTGCTTTCTTCCTCCCAGAATTCAGTTCTGTCTTCTCTGCCTACCTAAGTTCTGCCCTATCAGGCCAAGGCAGTTTCTTTATTAACCAATGAAAGCAACACAAAGACAGAAGGACCTCCTACACCATTTCCCCTTTTCTGTTTAAACAAAAAAGAAGGCTTTAACTTTAACATAGTAAAATTACATATAATAAAACAGTTATCAAGCAAGAATTACAGTTACAATATTTATATCTACTTTATCTTTTATCATAATTAAGGAAAATTATCACTATAACTATAAATGCTGCAACTCCATCAAAGACTCCAGAAGGATATAATATTACCTATGTAAACTGGAAGTGCATTTTAAACAACTTACAAAACTCTAGAATTGACAGAGACATCTCGCTGCCTGGACAGTCACCCAAAGTTCTTCTGTATGGTTGGGTCATCCATCTTCAGCCTTCAGGCCCATAGTATCCAGCAGATTTTTCCATGAAGCAGGAAATTTCAGAGATAGTTCAGTCAGTTTCTTCTGTATCCTGCAGAATTTCTTGCAGACTCTTTCATGAAGCAGGAACCCCAAAGGACCATCTCACCTTTAGGCTCTCACCTTTAGGCAAGTTCAGCAGTCATCTCTCTGTGGGTACTACATGTCCAGTGAAGCAGTCCAGGCAAGAGCAGTTTCTTGCCCAAATGGCTAAGGAGCCTCTTCGATTTCCATCTTCCTCTTGAAGTAATTGTTGCTGCCAGGAGCAGATGTGTCTCACCATCATGAAAAGTCCTAAGTTATTAAAACATTTTAAATGCCATATTCTGAAGGTATCTGAAATATTTGAAGAATATCTATCTAACTGAAATATATCTCTATATATCTAGAAAATCTAACTAACATGACTACAAGTTTGGCTATTAAAGATGACTCTCTATTAACTTATATTTCTTAATTATACATTACATTTTTAAATGAGTTATACAATCACAATACCTTACTCAAGATCAGAAATACATATACATATAACAAAATTGACCTTAAATTTGTATCAATAAACCAAGATTTATACCAATGCAAATTATTCATATCTATATCATATCCTCCTTTAAAATTAAACAAATAATTATAAACAATATTTGGAAATATGGGCATAGTTTTTTCCATACTGCTTCCTGTTGTTTGGGGGTGCTGTTATTTCATGGTGTATCCTGTGTGCTTGGTTTATCTCAGTCAGCAGGTGGGAGAAGTAATTTTTTGAGGGTGTTTATAGTGACCTTTCAGGAGGCCTTGGTCCATGAAACCATATTCGCCTAGAAGCAATCCACAGGTTCTCATCTTCTGTGAAAACAAAAGAAGAACCTCTTTTCCCAAGCAACATATTCTTAGACCCAAATTCTGAAGTCAAGATACCTTTATAATATACATGCTGGTTGAGCTTAGCAGCCCATACATTGAAATGTCTCTCTGTACTTAGCTCTTTCACAGTCAGAAAATTCAAAGAAAAGACAATAATATACATAATCCAGACTCTCTGTGAATTTTCCATTTTTGTGTGGCTTATTTTTCTTTACTCCTTTTAATCTATGATTATCTGTACTCTGTCTTTTTAAAGACTTTTTAAAAAATGATTTACATCTTTTCCAACTCTCTATACTATTTTTCTTCTCTCTCCCAAGCCTATGTACATTTATCCAACACTGTGACCCATTTAGAGTTCTTTTATGTCTGAATCTGTCATATTATGAATCTGTAATTCTTTACTGTCCAGGAGCACTTCTTAAAATGGTAAGCACTTCTCAAAAACTTAAGTTGCGTCATTAGTAGGGGTGATACATTATCATCTTTTTGCCTACACTGTCTAAAACTTAAGCTGCCTTATTACTATGCCAAATATGGTAGTTCCTGCTCACGCTGCACAGTCCAGCATGGCAGAGCTGCTTGTGCCTCTGAGCCACATGCAGTGACCCACTCCAGGCACACAGTGAGTCCACTTTGCCATCAAGCAAGCTGTAGCACTTTACTCACAAACCCCATCAAAATGCTTTGTCCCCCGCAAGAGCCAGAGGTCGCACTAGCAGCATAGCCCAGAAAGCCGGCATTTAAAACTGCACAACTTTTTTCTTTTGCTATGGCTGAGTCAGGAAAACCTCCCTTAAAGGAGCTGTGGCATGCTGCCAGCAAACAGCAAAAGGCTGTGTTAAACTTTGTATTTTTGTGTTTAAAATTAAGCTCTCTCAGGTTTTTAAGTGGATTTTGTCCATCACATTGGTGACAATTGTTGCAAGGATGGGCCCACTTGTTCATCCTGGCTGCCTGGCTAGCTTAGCCCCAAAATAACCACCACAGAAACTGTATTATTTAAATCACTGCTTGGCCCATTAGCTCTAGTTTCTTATTGGCTAATTCTTACATCTTAATTTAACCCATTTCTATTAATCTGTGTATCACCACATGGCAGTGGCTTACAGGGTAAAATTCCCAGCATCTGTCTCCAGCAGCAGATCCATGGTGTCTCTCTCTGACTCTGCTTTCTTCCTCCCAGAATTCAGTTCTGTCTTCTCTGCCTACCTAAGTTCTGCCCTATCAGGCCAAGGCAGTTTCTTTATTAACCAATGAAAGCAACACAAAGACAGAAGGACCTATCCTACACCAGATAACCATTTTTATTATGTGTAATTTTACTATGTTAAAGTTAAAACCTTTCTCTTTAATTAGACAAAAAAGAGGAGATGATGTGGGATGCCTTTCTGTATGCTGTGAATATGTTTTATTACCATTTGTTAATAAAGAAGCTGAGTTGGCCAATAGTCAGGCAGAATAGAGCCAGGAGGGAAATCTAAACAGAGATACAGGAAGGAAAAGGGCAGAGTCAGGAAGATGCCTACAGCTGCTGGAGAAGCAAAATGTGAGGTAATGTCATGGCCACATGGCAATACATAGATTAATAAAATGGGTTAATTTAAGATGTAAATTCTAGTTAATAATATGCCTGAGCTAATAGACCAAACAGTTTGAAATTAATGTTAAGCCTCAGAGAGTTTATTCAGGAACTAGAAAAATCTCCAGCTACATTACTGTTATGGGAGTCTTGGATAGGGGTCATCTAGAGTTACTGCCAAGTTCACCAAGTTCATAGGAAGTTAGTCAAAGACATGTTCTTCCTGGAAAAAGATCTGCCCGGAGGGAGTGAAAACATCAGGAAAGTGAAATGGCAGCCAGAGAGAGAAGGGTGGCTTTCTGTGCCTGTGGGAGATCCTGAGGCATGGACACAGAGAACAGGAAAGATTGTCTGCCAGAGTTTGAAGGCAACAGAGATACCAGAGTGAGAATGAGAAAGTGGTTTTGGAAGTAACAGTTGCCTAAGAGTAAAAATAACAGAGATTGTGAGAGGCCCTGGTGAGGGGGCCAGGGGGCCATGGTTGGGGAAACAACAGTTAAGGGCTACTGAGGGCTACTGAGAGGAAGTGAAGTTCATCAGTTACAGACTGATGCAGGAACAGAAGCAGAGAGGGGGGGAGAGAGAGATAGAGAGACAAAGAGAGACAGAGACAGAGAAAAGGAAAGAGAGAGACAGAGAGAGCAAAAGGCAAGCTTTGTTAGAACAGACAGTCCCCATGAAGTGGAAGAAGGGACCCCAGAAGTGGGAACTGACATAGGGGGCACTCTGGTCAGACTTTGTAGGCTCCAGAGATCTTGCCCCCTTCAGGACTCTTTGTCCTTCATTGGTCTTGCCTGTATAGGCTCCAGGGGTCCATTGGGTTGGATTTTCCCCTGCAGGAAACACCTTCTGGAGGAGGAGAAGGGGGTGACAACCCCAGGAAAAAGGGATATCACTTCTTAAAGGGGCTGGTTCCTGTTTTCCAGATTGGCCCAACTTCCCCTGACTTGTTTTCAGTATTGCCAGCACCTGTGAGAACATCAAATGCTTGGAGTTGGGCTGTTTCAAGTAACACCTGCCATGGAGGTTCCCATTGTGCGTCTAAGGACCTGTGACGTCCCTTTGTGCCTTCCCATGGTGCTTTCCCAACTCACCTGCAGCCCCTGTACATTTGCATTGAGAATTTCAGTCTAGTTTGAAGCTTGGCTGATTCGAACCCCGCCGAGCAGCTTCCCTGTCTGTATTTGAACACTTATCACAAGTCCTTACCTTTCACTTTTGTTGCCACCCGAGTTCAAATTCCAAAAGGACAAGAGAACTTTCCAGATAAAGGCTAGAAGTGGGAAAATAGATGGCTCAGCAGCTCTGAGTTCTGTGACCCTTGTGCCGAGCACCAGAAAACATCCATTGGGATCATTGATGGCTCCTTTCTACCCTGAGAGGTGCTTGACATCCTTCAACTGCCAAGGAGCAGTCTTTATGGCTGCATCTTGACCCACAACCTGTTTAGGCCAGTTTCCAAAACTCCATCTGAAGTTGAAGCATCTGAATCACTGCTCAGCTGAGAATCACCATTCCAAGTGGTCCAGACCAGGGTAGACCAGATGTTCTGGTTTGCTTTCTGTTGCAATCATAAAACCCTGACCTGCTTTGCAGAGGAAAGGATTTATTTGGTTTCCGTGTGCTGACCACAGTCCATCATTGAGAAAAGTCAGGGCAGGAACTCAATGCAGGAACCTGGAGTCAGGCACTGAAGCAGAGACCATGCAGGAGTGCTGCTTGTGGGATGATCCCCATGGCTTGCTCTGCTCTCTTTTTTTATATAAGCTAGGACCACCTGCCCAGGGTTGCCACTGGCCACAGTGGGCTGGGCCTTCTCACAGAAATTGTTAATCAAGAAAATGCCCCATGGACTTGTCTCCAGGTCAACCTGTGGAAGCAAGTCCTCAACTGTGGCTCCCTCTTCCCTAGTGACACTAAGTTTGTGTCACCTTGACAGTCACTAACCAGCTCATCACCTTTCTGGGTTTTTCTCCTTTTTCCAATCTCAATGGCTATTTTCACTTCCATTCTCATTCACATTTTCCATGTTTTCAGCCACTTCTTTTGGGTAAATGATTGAAGCTGAAGAACAAAATTGGAAGGAGCTGCTTCTTTGCAGTCCCCTAGAATTAATGGGGACAGGATGAAAAAAAAAAAAGAAAGGGCTAGATTTGATTCTAGTTGGGGAATCATTTTCATGGCCATGCTTATTTTAGCAAAGCATTTGTCTCATCCCTATTTATACAATGGGATTTGGAAATATCTCTTCCTGCCCATGTCCTCCTGTCTGTCTGACTGAAAAAAGTCATTGAGCACTCTACTCCTTCCCTGGCTTGTATCTTGTTCCTGGATGCCTCTTCAGCCTCCACCCTGGATGTTGTGCCTGCTTGGGGGACAGGGAGCATTCAGCAGGACAGCATGGAGGAGCAGCACTGGGGTGGGTGTGAAATTGATTGTCTCTCCCAACTCTGAAAATGAAGCAACATTACTGTTGTGCACATTTTCTCAATTACAGAAATCATAACGGTCATCACAGCCACTGCTCAGTATTGCGGGTTCTGCAGGATTATATCAGCATAGAAATAATAACAGGAATAATGACGATATTAGCAGTCTCCATGTGCCAGGCTGGGTGTGAAGGGATGTGGACTCAGAAACTCATTCCACCCTCACTGCAGCCTGCAAGAGAGCACCCTGTCATCCTCAGTGTACCAATAAAAGGTCACAATGCCCAACTTGGTTCTTTCTGCAAGGTCTCAGCTACATCTTGAAGGTCACAGGGTATAGCATGGAGATTTCACTGTCATCCACTGTCCTGTTTCCTCCCAGGTGCCTACAGTGAAGTAAAGGTTAAGGATGCCTGTGTGTGCATGTGTGTGTGTGTTTATCTATCTGTATACACATGTATATCTACATGTGTATGCACTTTCATATGTGTATATGCATGTGTGCATGCATACATTTGTATGTGCATGTGTATATGCATATGTATGTGTGTATGCACATGTAAGTATGTATGCGAGGGCCAGAGTTGGATGTTGGTGTCTTCATTGATTGCTGCTCTCCATTGCATCTTCTGAGCAGGGTCTCTCACAGAACTTGCAGCTTCTGGATTCCATAGTTTGGTTGGCCAATGAGCTCTAGGGATCCACTTTTCTCTACTTCACCAATGTTGAGATTCAGCTGTGTCCCTCCATGCTTCATGAGGGTTGGGAATCAACACTCAGGCCACCGTACTTGTGTGGTGAGCTTTTTCCTCAGTTATCTCCTCAGTCTCACTGTCTTTGTTTGGAGGACAGGGTCTCATTTGGTCACCCAGACTGGCCACAACCTTATAGTCCTCAGCTTCTAGAATACAGGTATCGCGATCCTTTGCCATTAGCTTTGATAACAACCTTCAACAGCCCACATTGTGGGTGTTTATTCCAAACTCATCTGTCAGACAGGTTGAGTATGGTTGGCAGGTAGCCTCTCTCCTCCAATCTGGCATTCTGGTCTCTATCACCCAGTTGAAAGGTGAAAGGCTACTGTGGGACAATGGTCTTGTACCTTATAAAGATTTGTCACTTGTATTGGTTTAATAAAATGCTGGTTGGCCAATAGCCAGGCAGGAAGTATAGGCAGGGCAACCAGAATAGGAGAATTCTGGGAAGAGGAAAGATTCAGTCTGCAGTTGTCACCCAGACACAGAGGAAGCAAGAGGATAATGCCTCACTGATAAGAGGTACCAAACCACATGGCTAACACAGACAAGAATTATGGGTTATTTTAGATGTAAGAGTTAGTTAATAAGAAGCCTGAGCTAATAGGCCAACCAGTTTATAATTAATGTAGGCCTCTGTGTGTTTCTTTGGGACTGAACGGCTGCAGGTCCGGGTGGGAGAGTGAAGAAGATTTACTGGCCTCTTATCAGCTGTGTACTTGTCCCTAGTAGCACCTGATTGCAGACTCACCCAGATACAAAGGATTCTGAGCAGTGTAGTCCTGGGCTGGACAGCAACCTCTCAGTTATCAGTTTAGGAGAAAGCAGTCTGGTCCTGGGTGACAGTCCCTGCCTCCCCTTTTTTATTTCCCTCTACCACAGATGCATGAGACTTGGACACAGGCTTCTCTCCTGAAAAAGTGAAAGCAGTTCCTATCACAAGCGATTCTAAACCGGGGCATAAATCCACCTAAGCTTCCCTTCAGGAAGTGCAAAATATTCCAGAGCGCCCTCTTACAAGCCAGCCAATGTCAGCAATTCACTGATCTGCAGCCAGTATCCTGGAAGCTCTGCTACACATCTCCCTGTGCACTGTGGGTTATGCAACTTTTTTAAACCTGTGTTCATTTTCAGGAACCACACAGAGATGCAAATGAAATGTCTGCTCCCCACATCTGTGCTGCCGCTGTACTTCTTGAGTCCAAATATTTTAAGGCTGGGATCAATACTTTAGTGGGATGGTTGTCACTTGAGACAGATTCCAAACTCATTTTCTTTTGCAGAGAAAGCGAAAAGCAAGCAAAAAAGCATCAATCTTTTAAAGGTGGACACCCAAGTGTGTCAGTTAGAGCAAGAGAGGGGAAAGAGTCACTGTGCTAAAAACAGGATGTTTTCTTTTCTCTTGTCAACTTTTGGGTTCATAGCTGCTAATAACGTCTCAGAGGATAGTTTAGAAAATCCCTAAATGTGTTGGTCCCAGAGGGAAGGAACCAGAGAAAGCTTTAAGTTACTAAAGTATTGCCCAATCCTTGAGCTGGATAAAAATTCAGAGATCTTCCCAACCATGGTTCTCAGGGCACAGAAGGGACACTTGAGCCAGGACAGTGACATCTCCCATCCGTGCTATTTCCTACCAGTCTGCCGGCTAGAGTCTTCTTCTAGAGTAAGTACAGGACCAGGTGACACTCTGGCTTGAAACGTTCAGCTCTCTGTCACCTGCTGGATAACAGGTGATGTTGTACCATCAGTGCGACTTGTTCCTGTCTGTCCTTCCTGGCTGCTCTTCCTGACATTCTTATCTTCGAGGTGTCCCCTCCATCCACATCCACTCACCATGCTAGGCAGAACTTGGTTAGACAAGGAAGGTCCCTTTGTCTTAAATACTTAACTTCTGTTCTCCATTTTGACGCAGCTTAGAGGTCAATCCCTGTAGATAGGTACTCTCTTCTTCACAGTCATTCAAGGCTTCTTGACCAGCCCACACTCAACTCATGGGACCAGAAGCATCTGTGATGGTGCTCACCCAATGGCTTATCCTTCTCAGTCTCTGAGGCTTGTACTCTCAGACATCCTGAGCCGTTTGCTCAGGCATAGTTTCCTGGAAGGCACCAGGGGTGTCTTATTGACTTAAAACAAAGTACCAAGCTTGCCTGTAATACAATAGACTCTTTCCATAGAAGTTCAAAGCTATGTGTGTGATGGGTGTTTGGGTTCGGGCCAAGCTTACTAGTCTGCCTCTTGAGATCCCTACATGGCTGCTGCATTTCTATCTCAGGGTAGAGAAGGCCATCTATTGTAGTGGCCTTTCCTAACCTCCTGATTTAAAATAACATCTGTCAGTTTCTATCTATCCATTGGTCTGTTTTAATAATAGCATCTATTGCTCTCTGATCATCTTATAGCTCTTACTTAGCTGTCATTTGTCTCTCACCAGGACAGAGGCCTCTTGAAAGTGGGCGGGGCTTCTGCTTTGCTCCCTATTAAATTACTGGGTCTAAGACAGCACCTCCATGTAATAGGAGCCAAGAGGCATTTGGGAAATGAATGAATGGTATTAAACCAGGGGATGTTCTGATCCAGTGCCATCTCCCAGATCAGATCTCCTGGGTTTTCAGAGAGAGAGAAAGAGAGAGAGAGGGAGAGAGAGAGAGAGAGAGAGAGAGAGAGAATCAGAGAGATGGAATTATAGTAAATTCTATTGCCCTGTAACAAAAAAACCAGTAACAAACAGAATTAAACAATTGACCCCAAACCTCCAGTGATTCCTCAAAGTATGGTCAACACTGGCTCTTTGAAATCTCACTCCGGGGGATGGGTGCTGTGAAGAGAGGAAGAAATGTCCAATTTCTCTGTTTTATTTTTTCATTATCAACTTGCTAGTTACAGTGGGAAGAACAAGCCCATGTTAGCAGAATGGTATTACTTGAGAGTTGCAGTAAGCAGAGGAATAAAAATAATTGCATCTCAACCTTTTATCAGTCTGGGGAGCTAATTCAATATGCACAGAAAAGATATTATAATAATTTGTGTAACTATGCAGTCTAGACCCTGCTAAACATTTTCTAGAAAATAAATAACGTTTGAAAAATCTAGCCCAAAAGTGTGGTACAAATGGATATTTATATCAAAGATACCACTGAGCTTTAAACTGGCGCAAGATGATCCCCCAACCCTGGCATGTGTGTGTAGTGTGTGTGTGTGTGCATGTGCATGTGTGTAACTAGTCTTCTTTTAATGAAGTGAACTGATAATTCCCACTTGGATTCATTCCGGCTGTAGACAAATACACTAAAGCTTTAAGTATATAATTTTTAACCTCTTAGAAAGGTTGAATGATATGTTATAAAACTATTACTGTGCCCGGCTTGAATTCAGTGCTCCACGAAGGAGCTCCATTAATCCTAATTTAACATGCATCTGCTCACAATTTGGAAGAGGAAATTGGCTAAGAACTGCAGAAACAGCCTGCGTTCATGCACACACACAAAAGGCTTCTGGTTCACACGGAGAGGGTCAGAGGGCCGCGTGACTGCCGGATGCCCTGTGCTCTCCACGCTCATAGAGGAGGCCAGGGACAGCCTGGTTTCCCACTCCTTCCCACAGACGCCTTGGCCCGTTCTCTTCTGGACTGAGACGGTGACCATTCAGCTCTGCAAATCACATCTGCTTAAGGTCACCAGGACAAAGTTCAAGGTCAAATACTGCACCCAAAAGAGCTGGTAAGGAGGTTAGTGAGCCACTTTCCCTGGGAGAGACATTTAAAAGCAAAGGGGGCAACTTAGGACCATTTCACCCCCATGCAAGGGGGAGAAAACAAAGCAACAAACCAAAAATCAAAAACAAGCAAGCAAGTAAACAAATGAAAACCCACATTTGACAAATTTCCCTTCCTCTGAGATAAAAACTCTCAACTAAGGTGGAGGTGGAGAGCAATAGGCATAACAAAGCTGTAGTTTTGAAAGTACGCAGATGCAGAACTTCCCTGCTCCTCCCTACTTCACCCGATCACTCACCCTACCTTGTACCACCCCTGCCTCACAAGCTTCCTTGATCGTTCTAGGTGCTTGAAGCTCTGTCCACTGGTTTGGGCCTCTTTCGTCCACTCACCCCCAATCTCTCCTGCCTGTATTTGAGTGACAGGCAGAGAGCTAATGACTCGGAGTTTAGGACTAATTCCAAATAATTCCTCAGACTCTCTCTCTCTGTTGCTTTATCTAACTGGCAGGACGCAAGTAGTATGCTTTTGAGTTTTGCATCAAAAGTATGCATGCTCTATTGGTTCAAGCTAAGTTAAAGAAAGCAGCCGGGTATAGTGCGGTGGCTGGGGTCAGAAAAGGGCTGTTTCCATACTGTGCTCTGAATGGGGAGGGGAGGGGCCAGGGTGGCACATGGAAAGACAGTAGCGGCAGTCAGGAGTCTGGTCTCTAGTTGTGTTTTTCTATCTGTCTGGGACCAGAGGCAACAGGTCTAACTGCAGCTGTCTTAGTTAGGGTTCCTATTGCTGTGAAGAGACACCATGACCACAGCAACTCTCATAAAAGAGAAAGAAAACATTTAATTGGGATGATTTGCTTACAGGTCAGAGGTTCAGTCCATTATCATGGTGGGACATGGTGGCATGCAGGCAGACATGGTGCTGGAGAGGTAGCTGAGAGTCCTACATCTTGGCTCATAGGCAACAAGAAGTGGTCTAAAACGCTTAGTGGTATCTTAAACAGATATGAGATCTCAAAGCCCACCTCCACAATGACACTCTTCCTCCAACAAGGCCACACCTCCAAATAACATCACTCCCTTGGGGGCCACTTTCTTTTAAACCACCACAGATAGTTAATCTTCTATGTCAACTTGACTGTACTTAGAAACACCTAGAACACTGATGAGGTACGTCCAAGTATGTCCCTGAGTGTTTTTCCAGAGAGGATGAACTGAGGAGGAAAAGCCCAACCAGAATGTGGGTGTCACTATCCTGTGTGTGGATGGAATAACAGTGATGGGGAGGAAGTCCACTGAATTCTGATGTTTGCTCTTCTCGGCTTCCTGACCACCGTGCAGTAATTGTCTACCACAGGCTGCCAGTTCCTATGGCACTCTGTGTCACAGGAGGCCCAGCGGCGCAGACTCAAGTGACTCCTCTGCAACTGATCTCAGATCAGCAATTCCTATGATAAGCTGCTTCTGTCATGTATGAGAACACACCAACAAGAAAACAAACGTACTGCTAGAGGCATGCAGCAGAAGTTAGACCATATGGCTCAGTGCAAGGTACTGATGAGAGGAAGAGAGCCGCCATCTTGCCAGAGAGCCATGCAACAGTAGCCCAGGGACCAGAAAACCACTCAACTTCCTGCTGGACTGGTTCTACTTTCTGCACCACTGTGGACCATTGTATTGTTTATTTTTCTCATTTCTGTCACCAAATATCTGACAAGAAGAGACTGAAGGGAGGGAGGACTTACTTTGGCTCCCAGTCTGAGGGGATACAGGTCATCATGGGGGTGGTAGTCTGTGGTTGAGACAGCAGGAGAGAGCTGACTAGTCACAGAGAACAGTGGCAGAGAAGAAATAATTTTCTGGCTAAAATGTAATCTACCTATGATGCCAAAGTTCCACTCCTGTATGTCCACGGGTTATATGTTCTGTAACTAGGGCCCATGTCACAAAGGTCCCATAACCTCCCAGGCCAGTACTCCTGGCTGGAAACTAAGTTTGAAAGGACAGGAGACTAGGAGGACTTTGTATATTTATCTGAACAGCCACATGGGTGCACGGGGGCTGAGGAAGGTGTCTCTGGCATCCCACTTGCTCTGTGTTCCCACAGCTTTCTCCAGCTCTGGGTTTTTCTTGAGAGGAAGCCTGTGCACCAAGGCAGCCCCACTCCCACCCACCCCAGGCCTTTGCCATTCTGATGATAATAGGTTTGTACCTGCTGCTGAATCGGTCTGTGCCTGTCCAGCGCTCTTTAGCTCAAATTAATCACAGCTTTTTTACTCAAAACAGTGTAGCTCTGATCCCAGCCAATTAAGTCTGCGCTGTTTAGATGAAGAGACTAATATAACTCCGGAAAGCATAACCTTTGGCCGCAGGGATGTCTTGAGATAATGAGCTCGATTGCGGTGGGTTGGCTTTGTGGAGAGGTATTGTCGTGGAAGGAGACATCTATTTGCAGATTCTCCATCAGCAGGAGACATACACAGGGGCCCAAAGGCTCTGGTCATGCACTGTGGAAGTCTGAAGGAGGGGCAGGGGCAGGGGCAGGGAGCCTAATTCAGACTGGAGGGTTTGAAGATGTAGGGCCTTTTCTCTCTGGGGAAATCCAGCTGACTTTGATAAAGGAATAAAACACAGAATAAAATGAGGCAAGCGCTCTGATGGCTGGAACCCAGGTTTCAGCAGCGGCTAGGCTCCTGCAAGTGCTTTCCTACACAAGATCCTTCCTATTGTTACAGGTGATTGGATTAGTTACTGTTCTGCTGTGGGACAATGATCATATATCCTTTAAAGATTTGTCAGTTGTATTGTTTTAATATAATTTAATTTTAATAAAGCACTGATTGGCCAGTAGCCAGGCAGGAAGTATAGGCGGGGCGACCAGGCAGGAAGCAGAGGCGGGGCAATGAGAACAGGAGAATTCTGGGAAGAGGAAAGCTCAGTTTGCAGTCATCACCCAGATGCAGAGGAAGAAAGATGAGAATGCCTCGCTGAAAAAGTTACCAAGCCACGTGGCTAGCATAGACAAGAATAATGGGCTAATTTAAGATGTAAGAATTAGTAAGAAGCCTGAGCTAATCGGCCAACCAGTTTATAATTAATGTAAACCTCTGTGTGTTTTCTTTGGGACTGAAAGGCTGCAGGACCAGGTGGGACAGAAACCTCTGTCAACATGCTGCTGTGGTAAAACAACACAAGCAAGAACACCTTCCAGATTGAAGAGTTTATTTGGGCTTTTGGTTCCAGAGGGATAAGAGTCCACCATGGTGGGGACAGAAGGGAAGCAAGAGGCAGGCATGGTGGTAGGAGCAGGAAGCTGAGAGCTCACATCCTAACCATGAGCATGAAGCAGAAAGGGTGCCTTGGAAGTGGGTGAGGCTTTTAATCTCAAAGCCCATTCCCTGTGATGTGCTTCTCCGGAATAACCTAAACATCCCAAACCATGCCAAGTGTTCAAATGCACCAAGATGTGGGGGATGCTTCTCCCTCAAGCCACCACAGACCTGAAGGATGACTGCACAGATTTGATAGTGAGAGACATTGGTGAAGTGGCCTGCACAGAAAACAGGAGTTTTCTGTGGTTTGTTTGAGTTTGACTGTGCCCCCCAGGGTTCAGAGACTGGAAACTTCGTTCCCAATACAGAAATATTAAGGGGTTGTGAGACCTTTGAAATGGGGGCTAGTGGGAACCCCTCACTGAGATCTGAATTTCTGTCTTGGTATTTGGTTTCTCCTATGATGCTATTTGCCATCCTGTGTTGTAGCATGGGAGGGGCCTGGCTGAACAGTGCATGCTGTTTATGGTTTTAGATTCCAAACCTACCAGCAAGGTAAATCTCTTTTCAAGTTGTCTAGCCTCAGGTAGTTCCTGGTAGCAGTAGAAAACAAATGAACTCAGATGAATGCTGTGCTTTTGTTTGATTATTTAGTGTTGTTATGTGCTGTCCATCTGTCATTACTGAATGATGGGCAAGCAGAAAGCAGTCCCGGCCATCAAGCAGCTCGAAGTGAAGGATGGGGGCCTGTAAACAGAAACGGCTGTGCCATGGTGAAGTCCTGGGAGAAAGTCATAGCAACGCACTTGTTCCCAAGGATGTCTGAGAGCCCAGGACCCGGAAGCAGTCGACTCAGGGGCTTCGGCCAAAGCTGCTGAGATAAAACAAAAAAGCCACTTTGAGTCTTGAAAGATGCAGAAAGCATCTCCTGCAGGAAGATGTCAGCAAGGAGCTCCAGGCAGGAAGAGACACTGCAGGCAAAGGCATGAGTCAGCAGGCCAGGCAGGAAAATCATCAGTCGCTCTTTGAAGCACGTAAAGTCTGAGCTCGGCTGTGGGCAGGGATGACACACTGGGGCCAGGACACAGAGAGCTCTTCCCTCTGAGTTAAGATGCCTGGAAAGTGTCTCCAAAGCAGTGGGGGAAATGTTAAAGCTACGTGAGCAGAGCACTAGATCAGATTGCTTCTGGGACTTTCCTGTGTATCTCACAGGGCAGCTTACTTAAGGTACTTGTCTGACCTCAGATTTCTCAGTGTGAGATGAGAGAGCTTGATATCATGATCTCTCTTTCTCTGTCTGTCTGTCTGTCTGTCTGTCTCTCTCTCTGTGTGTGTGTGTGTTGTAGGGGAAGTGCAGTGTGTGCTGTGCACTTGCATATTTGGAGGACAGCTTTGACTGTCATTCCCTCCTTGGCCTGGAGCTCCTTCTACCTAGGATGGCTGGCCAGGGAGCCTTGGGCAACGGCCCTTCTCAGCTGCCTCAGCACTGGCCTTTTAAGTGTGTGCCACCATGCCTGGCTTTTTGCTAGTTAGTTTGTTTTTAATGTGGGTTCTTGGGATTGATGTACAATCCACGTGTTTGCACAGCGGGCACATTACTAGTGGAGCCATCACCCCGGCCAACGCCACGCTTTCTAGAGGGCCTTTCTACAAAAATTAGCCATGCCCTTTTATTCTATCTCTGAAACTTTGCAGCCTGGAGGCCTTGCTGAACCACAGAGACTGTCCTCCCAGGGCTGGCTAATGACTCACAATTCACCAGTTTCTATAAAAACTCAGCCATCTTTCCTTGTGCATTTCTAAGATCCAGGACACTGTGTCCTGCACTAATCACTGGGCAGACACTGGGTAACAGGGTGTGCCCCCATGTCTCCAGTTCACTTCATTCAAACAAACCAGTCCTAAACATGCAGGCCCCTTTTGCCTTGCGGAAAGCAGAATAAAGGGTCTTGTTTGGTTCCCCCTCTCAGCATACCTCTGCTACTTCCTGAGGTTGCCCCATGATATGCACTCCCCTCCTCTTGGAATCGTAGAACATTAAAACAACCATTTGAGTGGCCAGAGACGTAGTTTCATTGGTAACGTACTTACCTAACATACATGGTGCCCACATACCAGGCACAGTGGTACACACACCTGCCATCCGACCATGGTAACGTGCTTGCCTACCATGCATGGTGCCCACACACTGGGCACAGTAGCACACACACCTGCCATCCCACCACTTGTGAGATAGACATGGGAAGACCAGGAGTTCAATGTCATCTTTGGCCACCTGGAGAATTTGAGGCCAACCCAAGCTACATGAGACTGTGTCAAGCAACAACCATACTCATCCCATGTCGGGGGAAGCTGTCAACAGCAATCCTTTCCTTATGAGTTGATCTTAAATACAGATAAGAACAGGAAGAATATTTTAGTGCATAGCACTATTCTTAAACGGAATACACAGGCAGTCTCTCTGACAGGCTAGTGGGGCTAAAATCCAACCATTTGTCAAAAACCATATCATATGGTGGAGGAATATGTTTTTCAGTTTGCACAGATATGCCCTGGAGGCGAACGGGAGCCCTGATCAGGGCACCTTCTCTCTTGGAACCACGAAATCCTCACTTAGAAAAGCTAGACATTTATCCTGCTTTGAAATGCTCTGGCCATCTTCAGTCTGGGCTAGTACACCCCTCTGTTCCTGGGGTTCTCATCCATCCGTCAGGAATAATTTTCCTGTTCTACCTCTCATCCTACTGACAGAGTGGGAGACACCGTCTGAGGCAGCATTGTAAACTGTAGAGCGCTGTGCGGCTGAGGCCTGCTATTAACCTCATTGTTGGGTATGAACTTGGCCCTGGCTGTAGGTGAGTAAGACTTTCAGGGCAGTGGTATATGATTTGGCAAATTATCTCTTCAGTGTGCTAAAGTGTCCGCCAGGAGTTTGCTCACTGCTGGATGGGGGAACAATACGGCCTCGCCGGATTCAATAACAGCGCTTTAATTATCATGATTACCTCACATTTGTACAAAGTCTTTGGTTTCAAGATCTCAAAGTACTTTATAAACATTAAGCCTCTTGGTTCCCCGGGGGAGATACTAAATGGATGCGTGAGCTGGTAGGTTTCTCCTTTTCTTGGCTCAAAAGTGTTTTCCTTCTATCCAGGTGAGGATAAACGGAACTTCAGCCTCTACAGGGCGGGGCTAGGCAGAGGAGGAGGAAAGCAAGCATAGTCTGGGCCAAGGCGGAAAGTATGGAGCATGGAAATACCTAGCAATTATCAGAGCCAGTGAAGTGCCAAGCCAGAATCTCGGTCCCTTTAGAGCACATGACAGCAGTAATTACCTCCCACTGTATAGATAGGAGACCAGACGGCAGCTCTGAGAGGCTGAACTGCATATTCAAGGTCACATAGCCAAGGGGACACACACAGGTGGCAGTTGTACATAGGTCTGTAGGACTCACGTGTTCTAGTTTCATTCTGTCCCTGTGACAAATATTATAATCAAATCAACTTGGAGAAGGAAAGGGTTTATTTGGATTTCATTTCCAGGTCCCAGTCCATCATTGAGGAACATCATGGCGGAAACTCAAGGCAGGAGCTTGCAACAGACAACATGAAAGGATGTTGCTTATAGGCTTGCTATAAAAAAAAAGAAATCATTTGTTTGCTTGTCTTCTTGACTATACTGATGCCACACATGGCGATATGCTTGTCTTCCGTGAGCTACAGGACCATTAAGCTTATCCCAGAGCAGAACACCTGGGTGTGGGGAGAACCAGACTCCCTCTGAAGGTTCCAGGGGGAGAATAGCTCCTTTTCTCTCTCAGCTTCTCGTGGTATTCTCTTTCAATATTATGAGTCCCGAGGGCAGAGAATAGATCCTCAACATACTTGAGTTTGCAGACTCAAATTTAGGTCCTTTGTCAATGAACAGGAGTGACGATCCAATGAATGAATAATAGTTGCAGGGATGAATAAGTGAATGCAAGCAGAGATGAATGAATGAATGCGTGGGTGGATGAATGGATAGATGACTGGGTGGGTGGATGAAAGGACAGACGGATAAATGAATAAATGTATGGGAGGGTGGGTAAATGAATGGATGAATGAACAAGTGCATGGATGGTTGGATGTACAGATGAATGGATGGTTGGATGTATGGATGCATAGATGAACAGATGGATGGATAGGTGAATGCATGCATAGATAAATGGATGGATGGACAAATGGACAGACGGACGGATGGACGGATGGATGGATGGATGGATGGATGGATGGATGGATGAATACAGTCTCTTCATGGGCAGAAGCTAAGTTGTTAATATTTTGAATTCTATGTGGAGTATTTTTTTCATTGTACTGGAAAAAATGGACTTTGATTGTAGTTTGCATTTTGGGAACTTGTGGGGTACTTTCTAACTTGCTGGAGACCGCTAGAGTGTGTGACCCCACAGGTGTCTGTCAGCACTACCCTATGGGCTCCATTTTCTCTTTGACCCTCTGATCTTCTTGCTAAGTGAGTGGGTCTTCTTCCAGAATTGCTAGGTGACCATGTAACTGTAGCTTGTGTCTGTTGTCCAAAGCCTGTGGAGCAACAATATCAGCCTTGGAAAGGGGTCGTCCTGTGGCAACATGCTAGGTAATACCGTGTGTGTGTGTGTGTGTGTGTGTGTGTGTGTGTGTTTGCATAATTGGAATCTTCATAACACCTTTGTAAGCATCTCTCTTCTGCCACCATGGCTCAAGTTAAAGAATTCCTTTGGCAAAGTGATTAGCTGCAGGGGGCAAAAAATCATTGCGGTGAATACTGTTTTTCCCCTAGACACATCTTCAAATTGATGTTTCCATCTCATTGTTTTTGTATTTGTTTTTTAACTTTATCTGAAGACTTTTTTTAAATGAGGATGATTTAACAAAAGGCAAACTCTAAGCACTTTCTCACGGAAGGCTGGTGTGACACGGCAAGTGTCAACAAGAGGGCAAGATCTGTCTCAGGGAAGTCTTGAAACCTCTAAGTGGAATTTGCATAAAATAGTTCTGGTATTATCATTCCCCATTCTTTCCCTGACAGATATGTCAAGGCCTTGAAACCTAAAAGAACAATTATGCTATTGTACCTCTCAGAGGATTCAAGGGGTGTGTCTTTGGTGGGAAAAGTGCTATTAGGGCCTTGAAAGCCGCTCAAAGGCAACCCAAGGGACTCTTTAGCTAGTCATTTTATAAAGAATGCCTTGGCTTTAAGTGTCTTAAAGTACGTTTATTCAAGGCGTACTTTGAGCTTTGAAAAAACAACTCCGCTAATAATTAATGGCTGTACATCTTTTTAACGTCTGCATTAGCTATAAATAAAGACTCTAGATGAAGTCACCATTGATTAAGCTTAGCAGTGACATGTGATGGGTCCCCATCTTCATAAGAAGTAACAAATCACTCCCAAGCTTTTTTTTTTAACCATTTGTTTAAAAAAAATATTTAATGGACATTGCAGAACCCACTGCCCCTGCCAATGAAAGGCCCAATCATGAACTAGTCAGTCCACCCTCGGCTTGCATAGGCTGCTTCAGCTCCGTGTGTCTGAGCCCCTGCAGCCGTGTGTGATGACATGGGCAGTAACCCCATTTATGCCTTCTGAAGCCCTCCTACTAAGTGCATCTCTGGTTCACGGGAAAGGCGCCACTGAGAAAAAGCAACCCCAACTTTGCATGACAGTGGTTCCGAAATTCAAGGAAGGCACAAAATGACTGGGTCACCTAGGAGAATGAGGCAGCCTCAAAAATGAATGGGCTGGGAAGCTTGAAATCAAAACCCACACAGCCCACGGGGTAGTGTAGATTTGGAATGACTAAGAAAGAAAATTTCCTGGTGTGCATGAGTAGCCTGTACTTCTAACAAGCAAGAAAGCGGTCCTTATCTTGTATATATTCTGGAGCCCAAATGCAGCATTTCTTTCTCACCTTGCTTCATCCCTTCCTTCCTTCCTTCCTTCCTTCCTTCCTTCCTTCCTTCCTTCCTTCCTTCCTTCTTTCCTCATTTCCTTCCTTCCTCCCCCTTTTATCATTCTGGCCCACCAGCCTTTCTCTTTACTAGACTATAGTAATCATAGTATATTCATGACGCCTTTTCCTCACGTTTGTATACTGCATCTCAATCATATGCACCCTCCATTATCCTCTTACTCCCAATGAGCTCCTTCTTCCCTCTGATGTCTCAGTTTTCTTGTAGACGCAGTGAGTTTAATTAGGGTAACTTGTAGGAGTGTAGGCAAGAAGTGACGGGGTCTCCTGTAGCTGCCCTTGAACTTACAATAGTGTAGCCAAGATTGGCTTTGAACTCCTAATCCTTCAGCCTCCATCTCTTGAGTACTGGAACTATAGGCAGGTGTCACTATGACCAGCTTACATTTGCTTTCATTTGAGTGTTCTTGCTTTTCATGGGGACTGGGAGAGTTATTGGAGTCACCCACACTTCCATCTTGTTTTATAGATGGGAAAAGGAATGTTAGAAATGGGGAAATTACTGCAGCCACTCAGACATGGGTGTGTGAAAGAACCATGGAAGACTGTTAATAACCTCAATACCCATGACCTATTCTGGCCAACATGGGGCCTCCTTATCTCAACTACGTTTCCCACAATTCCCTGTGACTGTGGGTAGCCATGTGGTCATGCTCTGGCCAACCCACTGTGAAACAGCAACAGCCTGTGAAATTCACAGGAAGAACACCAGTTCCTTTTTTTTCCAACTGTGGGATAGACCATCTTGGAAATGGAAGTGTGTAGAGGTCCCTAATGCCAGGGAAAATGTCGTCACTCTTAGACTGTTTGTTAGCTGTCAAGTGTGGGACAGAAGTGGATTAGTCTTAGGCTGGTGCAGCACCTAATCTGAACTCTCCCTCGGCTGCCAGTGATGCAGCAACCTTCACCAAGCACAATAGTGTCCCATCCAGAGTCTTCCTGAGCACCTTGATAGACTCTCCTCCCCACTGTAAACAAATATTTCATTCACTGGATCGCTAACAGGATTGGGTCTGACTTTCATAAGGGGGCTTGATAGTGTCCATCAGAGATCTATAGGTGAACACGCAAGTATATAAAGAGCCAGACCGTCATTCCTTCATGGCACACTGTGGCTGGACATAACGTTTAATTTAAACACTATGGAGAAATTCATTTCCTTGCCTCCTCTCCCCTCACCTCTCCTCCCCTCCTCTTTTCACCCTGCCTCTTTCCAGATACTGTTGTGTCTCCATGTGATAAAATCCCAGCATGGACTTCAGTGTTTACCAGTTACTGCTTGGTTGAAAGTTCCTCTATAGTCTTGACCTGCGCTGGAGTCTTTGACAGAGGGGAAAGAACTAATTTTAAAAATGCCTTTTGCATTAGGGCTTACAAAAGGGCCATTGAGGGAACACGAATGGATGGATGGAAATCAAGTACAATTATTAAAATCAGCATAGCAGTGGGGGCTTTCACTGCACAATCTAGCCAGTCTTGTACATTTACCATGTGCGCCCACTGAAGAAGGTAGGTAAAGTCATTTGGGTACATCCAGGGCTCACCTCTAACCCACGGAACCTCAGACTCTTGGCGGCTTCAGGGTTTTTCCTTCAACTGTTTCTCTGTTGTCTCAAGTTCCCACAGGCCATCGTGGTAGTTATTTTTATGCGTGATTAACCTATGCTTCCTTCAAGGGTCTCAGATTTTGAACAAAATCATATCCTGCCCCCACAGGCTTGAAGGGGGTGTGAGGGTTCCAGCATAACTGGGTCCAGAACCTGAACTATCAGGCAGTGATTGTGCCTTCAAAGATAAGGGGGTTTTCTGTACAGGCTTGATGTTCTGAGTTCGATCCCTGAAACCATGGGAAAGCAGACAAGAAGGGATTCTACAAAGTTGTTCTGACCCCCACCCACCCCCACACAAGCAGACCAAGGCACGTGTACACTTACTCACTCACCCAAACACAGTAATTATAATAAATCTTAAAAAAAAAAAAAACTTAAGAGAACTGATGCTATGTAGGGCAGCTCCTTTCCCTCAACTCCCTCAGCAGTGACCCCTTGCCAACCTTTGCCCGTGTGTCTGTTCACAGCCTGTGCTGGCTCCATCCATCTTCGACATCAGGAGCCCCTACTGATCCTTGGCAGTCCAAGCCGCTTCACTCCGTTATCTACCTAACCCCTGTCAGTTTGCCCATCCTACCACTACGGTACCAAGCGAGGGTCCGAGAGAGACGCAAGACACGGTGCCCTTTGATCTTGTTGTAACCCATGGTGCAGTAAAGGACAGAGAGAAAGAATGACGGGACCCCACCAAGACTGAGCAGAGCGGTACAGAGGGGCTTGAAGACCTAACGGACTTTCACCGGTGGGAGGTGGTGGCGATGGAAAGCCGGGGCAAGCGTGGGTCACTGAATGGGTGCTTTTGAAAAGGTTTGGATTGGTTGTAGAGTGCTGAGCAGTCAGAACTGAGCTTGTAGAAGGAATTCAAACACAGATCCACACGTGACAAGTGTCCAAATAGTTAGCGATTTGTTTGCTGCCTCCTCTCCTCTTTCCCCATCTCCCCTTCTCTGTCACTGCCGTTCTTGTTAATGTGCAGAACAAGAGACTTAAATTTTTAGACCACAGCCAGGAGGCAGATCTGGCAACACACAGTGACTCTGGTCATGAACTTGACATCTATAGTGGGATGTGCGGTCTGGGAGAAGGAAAGAAGGAGTCAGTGATGTGTGCCCACAGGGAAGTAGATTTTTCCTTCCTTTTTTTTTGGCCTGCATTTGTTAAGTCCCTGTTGCTGTAAGAGAACACCATGACCAAAAGCAACTTGTAGAAGGAAGAGTTTGTTTGGGACTTTTGGATCCAGAGAGAAGGTCCATACTGGTTAAGGTCAGTGGCGGGAGCTGAGAGAGCACATCTTCAACCACAAACACACAGCAGAGAGAGAAAACTAGAACCGAGGCGATGGAGTAAATTCTCCCAGCCCTTCCCTAGCTGTGCGCATCAGAAGCCTGCACATCTTAAAGGGTCCAAATAACATCACCAAGCAGGGACCACGTCTTCAAATATGTGAGTGGGGGGGGGCATTTCTCATTTGAACCACCATCCAGGAAGCAAATTCTTTCCTTCCTTCCTTCCTTCCTTCCTTCCTTCCTTCCTTCCTTCCTTCCTTCCTTCCTTTATTGGAATTAGATTCTTCTCTCATACAATACATCTTGACCACAGCTTCCACTCCCTCCACTCCCCCTATTTCCCCTCTTATTTCAATGAAATAGCTATAAATCTAGTTACACAGCACTGGGGCTTAAATTCCCATGACCCGCCCACCCACCACACGTGTTCAGAGGGATCCAGGGTGCTCACACCAGCACAATCAGCAGCGCTTTCTCATTTGCCAGGCCTTGAGGCACCCATCAGCCAGGATGTTATCAACCCAGAAGATAGATACACAAATGCTGTTCCCATTTGACAGAAAGGGAAACTGAGGTAGAAGCTTTAAGGTCACTCAACTGAATTGACACCGTGAACCAGACAACCAGATTTTGAAACCTGAGCTTCTGTGTCTAAAGCCTCGGCTTCCCTCTCCCATGCTACTACAGAGGCCAGATCTTCCAGGCTGTTGCTAAAGTCGCCGCGTTTGTGTGCACATTTGTGTTGAGGTGCACATGTGTCTGTGTGAGTGTGGGTGTAAGTGCATCTGTGTGTGTGGGGGGGATGGAGGACAGAGTTCTATCTTAAGTATTGTTCTCAGAGGCCATTAATCTTGTTTCAAAACCAAGTCTCTCCTTAGCCTGGAGCTGACGAGTTGAGGCCGGTTGGCCAGTGAACAACAGAGGACACCATGTCTCTGCCTCACTAGCACTAGGATCACATGACCCTGGCGTCGTTCATGGATTGCTAGAGACTGAACTCAGGTCCTCACGCTTGTGAGGCAGGTTCTTCATCGAGGAGCCGTCTCCCTGGCTCCATCTCACCTGCCTTTTACAGACTGAACCATGGTGCTGGGCAGCCAAGGGACCAACAGCCCTGCCATGCCTTCGGGAATGAGCTCTCTTTTCCCTCCTTCTCCAGACCCTGGGCTCCTAGGAACCCAGGAAGCATGACATTTCATTGTATTCATGTTGCTCATCACCTGGGCAACTTTGATCTCAGGGAGTGGGTGGATGGGGCCCCAAATTGGGTTGACATTTTCCACCTAGAAGTCTGGGGATTTGTCACTGTGTGGGTGTCTTCTGCCCTCTGCCATGTCTTTCCATCCCGTGACTCATCTCTCTAAGTCTCCTTTTCTATTCCCAGTCTCTTTAGTCTGCCTGGCTCTGCACAGGCACACGCTGTGAATGTTTTAGCCGTCAGACTCTGTGAGCAATACTGCCCTGACCCTGGGAAGTGCCCCATCTCGGCCTCCCCCTTCCTGGGTCAGCAGGGTACCCCACAAGCTGTCCAAGTTCATCTCTAAGTCATGCCAGTCACATTGCGAAGTGTTCTTGCTGGATGGGAAATGTATGTAATTAAGTGAAAAAAAGAACTTTTGAGTCGGCAGAAGTGAGGGCTGGATTGAAGTTGACAAGTGAGGGAGAAACCACGAGGGAGATGGGAAAGGAACAAGCCGCTGAGGCTAAGCACACCAGCTAGTTCTGGAACTCTAAAGACAGTTTCAGGAGAATACATGGTGAGAAGTACCAAACTTCAACGTATCAGGGTAGAGAGGGGCCGGACACTCGGGCAGTTTCTTGTCCATCTGGTCCTTGTGGTGGTTGTATAAATGAAAGCAAGCAAATCTTTCCTCCTCAAAGGGCTTCTATCTTCTTATTTGTAAAATAACAATATTAACTAGACCAACCTTTACAAATATCCTAACATTTACTCTTTTTAGTTTCACTGAGCTCTAGGAAGTACTCCTTACAAGAACATTTTTATGCAACGATTTATCATTTGTTGTTTTATTTTAAAATCTATAGATATGTAAATTTGAAAGTGTGACATAAATTGGAAGGTAGAGAAGGGACCAGACAAAGAAGGGGGAAGTGAAAGAGGAAGAGGAGGGAGAAGAGGAATAGAAAGAGAAGGAAGGAGAGGAGGAGGAGGGAGAGGGTGATGAAGAGGAGGGAGAAGATGATGATGGTAAGGAGAAAGAAGATTGGAAGATAGGAGTCCTGTGGCATACCTGTTATCTTCTCCAGTCTGAGGTTGGAGGATAGAAAGTTCAGTTGACTTAATGAGACCCTTTCTAAAAACAATATAAAACAAAATGAAAACATAAACGTCTCTGGAATCTTGCTTAGTGGTAGAGCACTTGTCTAGTAGGTGCAAGACCCTGGGTTCCCTCATTTCATTCATTGAAAAAAGAATGAAATAAAGTAGGGAGAAAAGAAGGGAAGGGAATGAAGGAAAAGAAAACAAGAAAAAGGAGGAGATGGTGAAGACCCTTTACAAAGACCCATTGTGCATTGGTACAGTTTATTTAAAAATTCCACCTATAGTGATTTGGTGTCTGCCCTTAATTTAGCACGTGTGAAATCAGATCAAGTTTATCACAGGTCTCTTGTGCTGATACCATACCATATACTTTGGGTCCAAATCATTTCATGCTCTTCCAGCGTGGTCTTTGAGCCTACAGAGCCCACCTCCAAGGTGTAACAACTAAATATTGGCACCATATTTTCTCTGCCTCCTTGTCCTGTATCCCTCTTCCATAATCCTAGTTGGCAGAGACCCTTCTGGAAAGGGTGAGACATCCAGAGGGTAGTTGGGAGTGTTATGTTGTGGGTGGTAAGAGATGGTGGCACAGCCAGGTCTAGCAGCTATGGGGGCGACTGTTCTGTGTGGCCTGAAGGAGCAGAGGAGGAAACATTGGGAAGAACTCAGAGAGCACTAAACTTAGTCCCAGCAAGAGAGAACCCAGCATCCTGACCCTCTCCTGCAGCATCCTGACCCTCTCAACACTGTGGTTCAGCCTAACCCAAGGGTTTGCTTCTTATTCCAATCAATCATTCATCAAGCAAAATTAAACAAAGCTTCTGGGATGCTAGGACCAAGCACAGTTAAATGTATGGGTGGAAGAACATGAACAAACCCTGGTCTTTTCCTTGAAGAAACCCAGGGCCTCTAGAAGCATTGCCAGTTAGCCAGACTTTGCCTGATGAAGCAGGAGGCTGCCTTTCTGGTACCCCAGATCCACCTTGTTGATTTGACTCCTTGGAGCTCCACAGAGAAGACACTGGGCATCCTGAGTTCTTGGGCCCCGTGTTACAAAATTTCCTTTTACTTGAAATTCTTCTATCAATCTTCACTTTGTCTGGTTGTCTGTGATTTTGAATCCTCTATTTCTAAGACCTGTCTTTTCCCCCTGATATGTTTCTATCCATTCTTTAATGCCCTAATCACCTCCTCCAGGGACTCTTGGACTGTGGGAGTCTTCACTTACTTCCATGTTTTGGATGTGCAGACTTCCTGCTTCTGGTCTTTCCCATGAGCTCTTCTCTCTACCCTTTCCACATGCTTGCTCTCTCTGGACAGTACTGGTCTGCATGGACCACCACCACCACAGAGAAGGCCACATCTTTGGAAGCTTCTCTGAGCACCACTGAGGCCCGCCTAGAGATGTCTTCTGTCTCAGGCTTAGTTTTCTCAGAAAGAAGAAATATTCTAGGCCGTCAGGCTTATTTTTGGTCAACTGAGCCTCCTTTGGATGTCCACATACATTCTTTGTTAAACCAAATCCCATTATCTGTCTTTTTTTTTTTTAATGTTTGCTGACTCAAGAGTACCAGTAAAATAAGCTATAAAACATAAGAGCTGCCTGGGGATCTGGATTTTTCTATTCCTCACATACAGGTCTCAGTTGGAAGTTTCCAGACAGGGACCAGTCCCCACACATCACAGAAGGGGAGCTTGATTCTGGCTCATATGAGTGTTATATGTGCATTTGAGCTCAGTGCCTTCTGTAAAAACAGCATAACACTCAACATGTTTTGAACAGCAATGAGTCAACCTTTTTTTTTCTAGAGAATTCTATATGTATCCACTCTTTCTTTTTCATCTTTCTAGTTGTGTTAGTGTTAATTGCCAACTTGGCAGGATGTAGACTCATAGGGGAGATGGGACTCCAAGCATGTCTCTGGAGGTTATCTTGATTGCCCTGATTGAGATGGGAAGTCCCGCCCACTATGGACAGCATCATTGTCATTCCCTGACTGTGATCCTGGTCTGTATACATGGAGAGAGTGAGCTGAGCATAGACATTTATGCTGTCTTCTTCCCAGTTGTGGATGGTATGTGACCAGTTCCTCCGGCCTTGATTTCTGTGACACAATGGGCTTGGAAACCCCTCCCTAAGTGATAAGTCAGAATGTTTTACCACGTCCAAAGAAAAGAGGAAGGAGTTAACAAACTAGCTTTAGGAAGAAACTATCCATTTATTGACCATCTACATCCAGGATGATACCTTGTGGCTTGCCATCCCAAGACTGTCTCCCACCTGCTGAGGGAAATTCAGCTTGCCTATTGCCACATTGCCCAGAGCTTCTTGAGTGTTCAGTGGCTGAGCTAGATAGAAGCCACGTGATCACGAAAACTAAAAGCTTTTCCCTCTGAATCCTCAGTGATGATGATTCCTATGTAGATGCAAATTCAGGTTGAGGGAGGTTACAGAGCTTCAGGGACCAACTCCATGGTGGAGATCCTTCCTCAGCATGGTGGCTATTGTGGCTATGCCGGCCTCATAGTGGTCTCATCTTGGGCCCCTGTTTCTCATCCTGGAAAGAGAGCTCGGACTCTGTGACCCTCTTGTCTCTCTCAGCACAGTAGGTCCGTAGGCCTCTGTGTTGGAAGGCTGGAACTGGATTAGAGGACTGGGGCAGTGGTGGGCTGAAAGGAGTCTGGTCAGGGAATATTAACTGATGAATCCACCCAGAAGGCAGCACTGGCATTTCTGTCTTTGTACCTAGTCGAGGGAAGCCTTTGAATAAGGGGGGGGGCGGTGGGGGAGAGCAGTTAGAGACACTCACTCCCTCACCAGCTCCTCCAGCATCTCTTTATCGTTGGCCCCCAGGACCACTCACGGGCAGAGATTTGCTCCATCAATCAGGTAGGATCTGAGCTCCGCATGCTTGGGACCCTAGGCTGCCCCATTCAAGCACCTGTACGAAATGACAGCCACCCCCAGGCTGTACCTTGAAGCTGCTCCTGTCAATGTGCTCCCCAGATGTGGACCTGTTCCAGCCGTCAGGCTCACTGGGTTGAAACTTGATTTAAATTTGCTGCTTTCAGAACAAAATGGGCTTCTTGACTTTTTTTTATTACCCCCTCAGAAGAGGAAATCGTTTTACACTTGTGTTTGCGTATTTACAAAGCATATCCTTAGACAACAACAAAAAAGTTGGAAATGCACATGCACAGAAATGAGTCAAACTGAGGAAACTGGAACATGATGAGCGATGCATTAGTTCCGCACAGCGTTGTCATCGAGGAGTCTCTCTGGTGCGTGTTCAAGCTGCATATGAACCTGGATAACAACCATCGCAAAGTAAGATGTTTCATTTTAAAAAGTAGCTGTCACAGACACTGTTTCCAAGACCCATGTCCTTTACTAAGGTCGTGAAGGAAGTAAATGGGTACTTTTGATGAAAGAGTAAGTCTAACTTTTTTCAGTGTGATGTGTTTACCTTCTTTCCTTCCTTGCTTGCATGTATCTGTGCTGTGTCTGAACATGTGCATATGTGATTGAATGTGTGGAGGCACACATGAGTGGAGATGTATGTGCATGTGGGAACTGAAGTCTGTTGTGGGTTTGCTCTCTACCTTATTTATTGAGGCAGGGTCTTTCAGTTGAACCCGGAGTTTAAGAATGTTGTTAGTCTAACTAGTTAACTGGCTCTGGGGATCCACTGTCTCTGCCTTCTAAACACTGGAACTACAGGCTCGCTGCCAGACCTACCCTCCATTTACATGGGTTCTGAGGGTCCGAACTTGGGTCCTAACATTTGTGCGGCTCCTGCTTTGTCCACTGAGCCATCTCTCTAGCTCAAGTTTGTTTGTTCACATAATAAATTGGAGAGAATCAGAAGATTCTGAGAGTATACAAATATCTATGGGCTCTTTCCCTGTACATGTGTGTAAACGTATGTGTATATGTGTGTGTGTACATGTGTGCTATGCTTGTGTGTTTATATGTACACATGCATCTGCTCACACTTTCTGGCAAGGCCTCCATTCCACCCCCCCCCCCAGTTTTGTAGAAGTGTGAAAAGAGAGCTGGGGTTACCCTAAGTCCGGGACGCTTTCACTGCTCACCCTCAGGTGGAGAAGCCTTGCTTTGAGCAGACTTCCGCTTTGGATATGGCTGTAAACGCACACTTGGAAACACATTTGCACCACTTTGAAGAAGAATCTCAAAGCTATGGGTGGTGGTCTGTGCCTGCAATCCCAGCCTTTGAAAGGCAGAGCATGGAGGGTCAGGAGTTGAAGACCACCTTGTCCTGTGCATCGGTTTTTGAGCAGCCTGGGTGACATAAGACCATCTCAATCAATCAGTCAATCAATCAATCAATCAATCAATCAATCAATCAATCAATCAATCTGTGCTGGAGAGTACAGGGGATCTGATTCAGGAAACAAAACACCTAACTTTGAGGCCCAGGTTTGGAATGACACAGCTCTGTGTCATTTGGGGGGCAGTGACTATCAGTTTCCCTGTCTCTAGTTTTGTTTGGGGGTGGTTATTGGTCAGAGCTGTTACTGCTCGGGTGCTCTCTACCTGTCCTGCCTCAATGACAAGGTCAGACTTGTTCAGTCATTGCTATTTCCCAAAGGACAAGGGTCCAGGAGGACAGCCAGTGCCACCACCACTCTGTGTCCTGAGTGAGCTGTCTCTGAAGTTTCCATACCCACTCCGCAGCCTGTGCCAGAGCTAAAGGAAGCCACAGCCCAGTTCAGACCTTCCTCCCTCTCCAGCAGTGAGAGAGAAGCCGTGACAGGTTGGGATGGGACGGGGGGGGACAATGGCTCTCACAGAAAACTTTCCCAGTCTTGGGAGATTTACTTTAAAATTCGTGCCGGATAACGTAATTAGTAAACTTGTTCTTTGGAGTGTTGCGGGGATGTAATTTTTTCGCACCTTCCCTGACTTTGACACTGCGGCTTTTGAAACTTCATTTTGCACTGTGCCTCATTGTTCTTTAATCTGCTGCACTCTGCATCGAGGAGCACGGAAATTTCGCACTTACTATGTCAATAACACCTGGCAAAATTGCCACCTATTAAGAGTAAGTGTTCTTTTTTCTCCGGTGAGAAATGTGATGTGGTATTATATTGGCTTCCCTTGAGAGGCTAAGGAGACAATTTTAAAGCAGACAAATGCATTAAAGAAATAACCTGAACTAGAAGAAAAGGTTACCGAAAGTCAGAAACTTTTCCCCTCCCTCCTTCTTGGTTTATTTATTTAGTGATGAGTCGGGGAGGGCAGGAGAAGGAGGCAGAGGCTTCCTGAGACAAGGGTGTGGTTTTGTGGTTAGGTTGTGCCCTGGTGTGGGGAGGGGCTCCTTCTGCTGTCTCATCTATGATGGTGTTTCTCCATCCAGCTCCTGTTAGCTGGGAGAGCCTTTGCACTTGCACCCTCTGGAGGACCCTTCTCTCCTTGACCATCCTGGAAACAGTCAAGAGCAAGGGTTCTGGTGAGCATTTGGCTTTTGGAACTTTGGTGTCCTGTAGATGATGAGATTGTCACCACTGACTTCCAGAAGTAGACTAAGGATTGGTAGCATAGGTCAGGAGCTTGACACCCAAGGGACCCATGGGCAAGTGGCACCTGGCACCATTTAGATAGTTCACGAGCAGAGCCCTGTTCTTGCTCTGGAGCAGGCTAGACTTGCCTTCTTAAACTCAGTCTTTGGGCCCAAGATACCTGGGATTCAGGAATCCCAGTTACTAGCTTATGCATGTATGTGCCCCAATGTGAATCAGGAAGGGACTGTACCTGCCTCCCCACAAGCCTTTAAGATCAACAGCCAAAGCAGGAGGCTTGCATCCATCCCATCAGCTGTTCACCCAAACATGAAGAGGACGGTAACATCTCTAGCTGGCAGGCACCCTTGGAAGCTGGAGTAACCTTATCCACCTGGCTACTTCTTGTGTGCAGAGAATTGGTTGATCTGTGAGGGCCCTGCTCCTAGCATGTCCCAAGATAGAGGGGGTTTAGGCGGGCAGGACTACATTACATTGTAACAATGACTGAGCAGTACCGAGGGCTCAGCCTCTCTGGAGTCCTATACTCAGCAGAACCAGAACATCACAAAAGCCCCAAGAAGTGAGTTCTGCCATGGTCCCCATTCCACACACAGAGAAATTGAGTCACTGAGCAGCTGAGAAGCTTGCTGTGATGTCAGAATGAAGATTATATGCCCTGGCCAAGTGTCCAAGAGTCATGTCTGATACCTTTCTATTCCTAGTGATGCTCCATCACACACCCTGCAGCCCCCCCACAGTTTTATAAGCATCTTTGTTTTGTCCAGTTGCTTTGTTTTCACATGACTTCCATGGCCTATAATCCCTTCCTTGACTCTTAAAATCTGGTCCATCAAATCACCCATTTATCCATTCATCATCATCCATCCATCCATCCATCCATCCATCCATCCATCCATCCATCCATCCACCTTTCCACGGCTTTTAAAGTGAAGCTACATAAGATGATGTTGAAGAACTGAGCCTTCATTGTCCTCTGTGTACCTCCAGTATCCCTTTTCTACAATCCACTTTTCTGGTATATTCAGTTCAATAATTTGTGCAAAACATACATGAAGATTCAGTGGTCTTAGTAAGTCAGAAGTCACAAACTAATAATAGTCCATGAGCCATAAACTCTACCAGAGATGTGTGTGTTGCTGTGTCCTTATTAAATTCTTAAGATGTTCAATCAGCTGCTAATGAGCACAGGTTGGGAGATTTCATAAGATAAATATATACTTTGATTTTTATTGAAAATATTGATAGTTCTGGACCCAGGAAAAGCCCTGGTTGTCTGTTCCTAAGAAGGCTGTGCTGGGCACATGTCACAGTGGTCACCCTCCTTGGTGTTTTGCACTGTTTGTTGTTATGCTTTTTCACTAGTTAAAGATGCTGAGGTGGCATCGTACAAACATTTCAATTGGATACTTTCCCTCCGTAGTCTAGCTTTATCCCCTGAGGTAAGTCTTTCACAGAAGCCGGAACTCCTTGCATGTTGGCAATGAAGCTTCTGACCCTCCAGTCGGAAGGGGAGTTATATGGACATGGGCCACACCTTGCTTTTCACACATGTGCTAGGATTCCAAACTCAGGTCCCCAGCTTGAGCAGCCAGTGCTCTTACACTCTGAGCCCTTTTTCTAGTCCCTGGGCACAGTCTTACAAAGCCTGTCTCAGATGTGACGACTTCCAGGCAGCATCTGAATATACCTGTTTGACTGGTGACCAGGACTGGCTTTCCTGTCCCAGTCATGTTACAAATGATACCAGTCCATTTTCTTGTCTTTTTTGCTCAATAGGATGTACAGCCTTCAATCATAGCAACCGTATTTTATTTATTTTTGAAGAGTTTCCTAGATCCTACACGGGACCTGGTTGAGAAATGGTCTCTGTTCTTATGCCATGCGTGGATGGATGAGTGGGTGACCAAAAGTGAGCTTGCTGGAGACTCAACTCCTCATCTCTGGACAAGGAATGAGAGCAGTATGTTTCAAGCTGGTTTCTGCTCTAAAATTTTAATTCTCCATTGGAAAACATCAATATTTAGATGACTGTATTTTTGTTCCAAATGCCTGCAATATTTTATGTCCCGATAATATTTACGGGTTGTCCTCAGACATAACTAATTGGATTTGCCATCCAGCTCCCGGGGAAAACGTATGGTGGATCACCCCTCATTATTCAAACTGGGCCAGAGGTGGGGGTGGGGGGTGATAGTTCCCCACCCTAGCTCACATGGCCGTGATTCAGGGAATGTGGAAATGGTGCGGGAAGGAATAATGTCCCTGCTGTCACCCTGGTCTTTCTCTCACATTAACCACTTGGACAGAGTCATTTGCCTGTGCATTGAACCTGCATTAAAAATTTGAGTTTATGTGCTGCTGGTGGGAAGCAGAGTCTGGGCACAGTGGTTGAGCTGCAAAGGCCGAGGCCGGTGGCCGCACTCAAACAAGAGCCCGTGGCCTCCCCTGCTCAGAGCTCGCCGGTCCCTATGCTCCTGGGGCCCAGGGCCCATTCCTATGGATAGTTCATTTAAGACCAGAGCAACTAGTAAGAGCTGCATTTTGTGAGGGGCAAAGATAGGATGGAAGAGGTGACCGTTCCCTCTCCTTTCCATTCCTCACCTGTTGTGGAATATTTACTTACACTGTGAAGATGCGTCTTTGACAAGGTGCCTTCTGATTGGCTTAATAAAGAGCCGAATGGCCAATAGCTAGGCAGCAGAGATAGGTGGGATCTCCGGGCACAGAGAGGAAACTCAAGAGGACTCTGGGCACGAGATGTGGAATTAGTCAGACACACAGAATGGAAGAAAGATAAAAGCAATGTGATAGAATGCAGATTAATACAAATATGGGTTAATTTAAGTTATAAGCGCTGGTTAAAAACAAGCTTCAGCTAAAGGCCAAGCTTTCATAATAGATAATAAGTCTCTGGGTCATTATTTGTGGGCAGGTGGTCCTTCCAAAAATCACTACTGCACCCACCATCCTGAGTGATTATCCTGATTATTCCTCATGCTCTCTGTCTTTCTTTTTTTCTTTCTTTTATATTTTTCCATTAAAAAAAAGAAGAATTTACATTTCCTCCCCTTCTCCCAGTCCCCTCCCACTCCCCCCTCCCTCCTGCTGCTTCCTTAAAAGAGGGCATGGTGCCCAGCCCTGTGGGAAGTCCAAGGCCCTCCCCCCTGCATCCCGTCCTAGGAAGGTGTGCATCCAAATCGACTAGGTTCCCAAAGAGATAATACATGTAGAGGAGATAGGTCTTAGTGTCATTGTTGATGGTTTCTCATTCTGCCCTCATTGGCAGCTACATTTAGAGAGTTCAGTTTGATCACATGCTCATTCAGTCCTGGTCCGGCTGGATGTGGTGAGCTCCCATTAGATCAGGCACACTGTCTCAGTGGGTGGTCCAGCCCCTCACGGTCCTAACTTCCTTGCTCATTTTCTCCCACCTTCTGCTCTTCTACTGGACCTTGGGAGCTCAGTCCATTGCTCTGGTGTGAATGTGGGTCTCTGTCTCTATCGCCATCCATCGGACGAAATTTCTATGGATGTGATCAAGATATTCATCAGTGTGACTATGGGACAATGCTAGTTCTGGCACCCTCTCCACTGCTGCCCGAGGACCTAGCTGGGGACATCCCTGTGGACTCTCTGTCTTTCTACATTCAGATCCCCTCTCTTTCTCTTTGAAGGAAGTAGGGAGACATCAAGACAGCTTTTCATTCTCTTCCCTGCAGCAGACTTGTTTCTCTGAAGGTAGGACTCTTGTCCAGTGGGCTTGCATCATCCCTGTGTCTAGCAGAGTGTCACAACATGATTAACAGAAGGGAATAAAAGAGAAGAAAAATGAACGAATGCTTAAAACTTGATTTAGGGTATAGGTCAAACCTCATCCAAGCCAGGCACTGCGCTTTGCTTGCTAGGTCCATTTCACTCAAACCTCCTAGCTTGATCCAGCAGGAAGTTTCTGGGCTCCTACAATCCTTGTTGCTGTGGCTATTGTCAGTTTACAGACAGGAGAGGGGCGGTAACTTTGCCAGGGTCAATAACTGGCAGAGTTGGTATTCAAATCAAGGAAGCCCAGCTCCATCACAAATGCAATCTGGGCTCATCACAGAAATGTTAGGGTGTAAGGGGAGCGATCCAGTGAGAGAAGGCTCGCCTGACGCGTGAGCCCTAGGCTTGCCTGGCGTGTGCGTGGCCTGTCAATGAGTGGGCCGCCCCTCATCCTTTGCAGCTTAGCCACTGCTCCCAGCCTCTTTCTCTTTGTTTCTCGCCAGCAGCACATGAACTCATTTCTTTTTCTGAGACAGGATTTCTCTGTGTAGCCCTGGCAATCCTGGAACTCACTCTGTAGATCAGACTGGCTTCTAACTCAGAGATCTGCCCGTCTCTGCTTCCCAAGTGCTGAGATTAAAGGTGTGTGCCACCACTGCCCAGCATAAACTCGAATTTTTAATGTGGGTTCAATTCAGATGCAAATCACACAGACACACACACTCGCCACAGTGTGTCTCTAGTGCAATTGGTCATAACTTGAATGCTACAAAACCAAGGCGTGAACCCTTTTTCTCTGCCCCCCAGTCAGTAGTATCACACAACCATTCCCATGCATCCATCTTCAGTGAACACCCAACTGGGCTTAGTAATGGCCAGGTGGCCAGATCTGGGTCATTCTAATGAAGGGATCTTGGGTGACACGGTCCAGGAGTTCTTAGAGGCCCATTTCTTCTTTCCCTCTTCAGTTGTTTGGCTTTTCTCTAACACTTGACCTTGCTCCCAGGGCTCTTACAGAGACCTGGGATTTGTGCTCCGGGGCAGGTGAGCCCCCCCTACAACCTTGTAATTCCACTCATGAATTGTCAGACCCCCATGAGTGGAGATGGGGAGGGAAAGAGAGGGAAACAGTGGGCCACGCTTGGGAAAAGAAGCATCCCCAGAACACTAGCAGGAGACCACAAAACCACAGTGAGTAGAGTGAGCAGAGAGTCCACCAGCTTCGGAGAATAAAACTGTGCTGGACTAAATTCAAAGACACCTCCCAACCCAGGCCCAAGACTCCTTGATGAGGTCCCCTCATCTGGAAGGGGACAGAGCCTATGAATTGGATGAACCTTACTCATTGGTATGATTCATGACGACAGGGGACATTCTGGGGATGTCTGTGACTTAGACTTGGAAGTCCAGTGACTTGGATCCTCAAGGCCCTCACTTGATTGGCGACCTTTTCAAAGTAGGCTCCCTCTCCTAATAGCCTGGAGAAGATAAAGTTTGCCATTTTCTGAGAGTCTGTGAAGGAGAGCATGTGCCAAGGACCTGAAAGAAAATTTCCAATCTCCAGGATCTGCTTCTGCCAGCAGTTGATGATCGGAAGTAGACCTGATCTGAGCTCAACTGCCTCTTGCCATCTTGGTTTGAGTCTGGGGAGACAGAAAAGGCTTCCACTTACTGGTGCCTGAACTGTTGGTCCTAGGAGAGTGAGGGTCACTGACTGACTGGTGGATATGTAGAGTTGTAAGCTGCTAAACTCAGAGCTGTGTGTGATAAGACAATTAAAAATGCAATTCAGATGCTGTGTCTGAATGCCGGTATCGCCCTCAGATTCATATTTGAAACCTAATACCCAGTGTGATTGTATTTGGAGTTGTAGCCTTTGGGCATCTGACTATACATGAGGGCCTGGCCTCATGTTTGGAATCAGTGCCCTTACATAGGAGGCCATAGGGAGCTCCCTGACCCCTTCTGCCAGGGGAGGGTGTGTGGATTGCCTTTCTCTCTTCCAGCATGGGAAGTTGCATCAAGAAAACTCCATAGACATGGAAATCAAGCCCTTGCAAGGCTTGATTAAGCCCACTAGGGCTTGCACCCAGCCCCCTCGAACCACGAACAGTAATTTAGAAATTACTGGTCTATAAATTATCATTTGGGTCAAGTAAAGGCACTTGTTACCAAGCTTGATGACCTGAGTTTGATTCCTGGGATCTATCAATCTATATAGTAGAAGGAGAGAGCAGACTCTTCAGTGCTGTGCTCTGGCCTCCAGAAATATGTGCCATGGCACACGTGTTCCCACATACACACACACACACACACACACACACACACACACACACACACATTTTTTTGAAATTATTGTTTAAAGTATTTTGTTATAGTAACATGAATGAACCAAATAGCAGTGTTGTGCCAGTCAGCTATTACCATAATAACACTAAGTTACAAGCAAGCAGTAGGTCCCATGGCTTGTGACAAGTACTTACTGCTCTCAGCATCACTCACGGGCTGTGGCTTGTTCAGGACTGGGATCCACTGGTGACATTCTCTTCTCACCACAGATCTGAGCTGGCTATGACAGCCCCAATCCCCTTCTCAGGCCAACTTCTTTTTGCCAGTAGTTGAAGGGCTAAAGGTTCCTTTGCTTATACTATACCAGCCCCCAAAAGTCCAATGGCCAAGTCCAAGTCCATCGCACCCTTGAAAAGGCCATAGGAACAGTCAGAGGACAAAAATGACAGCCAGCGGAGTCATCCATCGCAGAGAAAAAGAAGCAGTGACGATGGGCCCATGATGGTATTAATTGTGGAGATACGCCCTGCGGTGGTCCAAGGAGACATCAAAGCACATCTCTTCCAGAGACAGGAGGGCTGTGATGCTCTCTAAGGCCTGGAAGAAGAGGAGCAAGACTCTTCAGCTCCATCTATCCTGGTGTCTTAAGTTGAGGATGGGCAGATTCAGAGGGGCATACCCAAAGAGCATAGAATTTCCCTGATGGACCCAGGGTCCACTCTCACACATGCCTTCCTAGCACTTCAGAGGGTCCACAAAGGGACAGCAAGAACAGTCTGGGTATGATGCCCATGGAGATCCCCCACTCTACATCTTCCTGTGACAGCCTGGACTGAGCTGGGAACCTCTAGAGGGACCAACCTGACCTCAGTGTCCTGCCTTTCCTGATTAGCTGGTTGCCCACACCTGCTGAGAAGGAGTCTCAGAGGCTGAGGTAGGACACACCATCATCTCTCAACCCAGTGAGTTGTGGAGGTCTGAGGTGTCTCTACCCTTTCATGGCACTGTGCCATGTCATGTCCAAGGGCCCAGGAACACACTATCTTGTCAGTCAAGGAGCCCTCATCTGCTCCCTGCAGTTACTTCGTTCTTCGTCTGTCTTCATTCCTTCTCTCTGACTGCTGATTGCTCAGTTTCTATGGAGAGAGGAGCTCAGAAGGAAGCCAGCGTTTCTGCAGGCCAGGCAGGAATTTAACAGGCCTCTGAAGGAAGCAGACAGCCACCCAGCACCCGGTAGAGCTCTGCGAACTGCCGAGAGCAGAGTTTCTTAGATTACGATGCTGACCTAGGTTTGTTCCAAAATCATCTTTGGCTCACATCTGCCTAATGGCCCGTGTTTGGTCATGGGCTTTTTTTGTTTCCCATTGCCCAGAAGGATTCCATTAGCTGTTAGTTAAATACCGAAGGGTTTATAAAGGGGAAGGGGGGCCATGGTGTCCCTTGATATCTCTTCCAACAGTCTCTGGCATCTGCCACCCCCTCCTGTACACAAGTTCCTTAGTCAGCATCCCATGTGCCCCATTTTTATAAGAATTCTCTAGAATTCTAGTATTTCTTCCTGTGCACTTCTCCTTGGCTCATTGGCAGGATCTCTCTCAGGTCTCCCAGTTTCGTGGCAGGTACTATATCTGCAGGACCATTGTCAGCCTACGCTTTACTTTTTATCCATACAAAACTCCCATGTTGTGAAGCAGATGACTAATCTCAGGCAAGTTTCCTTAATATGTGAAGAGCTCCTGCCAATCATTAATATAGAGCAGGAATCCAAGGGAAAAATTCAGAAAGAACATTCGTTGTCAATCTCAGGAAAAGGAAACACAAATGACTCCCGAGCACGGCTTGCAGTGAGGAAAATTCAGGCTGGAGGAGAAAGGGGAAAGGAGTCCCATTCAGGGCACACACGTGTGACAGACCAATGTATCCAAACGGAGGCAGACCTACATCCTCTAAGCCCACGGTTCCACCATAGCAACTGAGCTGCCTTACCCCTTCCCTTTACGGGCATCACCGGATTGGATGTATAGATCAGACACAATTGAAATATTTCTCAGTGCTATGCCACTCAGATATTGAAAAGATAGAAGCAACCAAGGGCATAGTGGCACACTTGCCATCCTGGTGTGCAGGGGACGTAGGCAGAGGAATCAGGAGGCCAGCCTGAAGGATGAAGTGGTCTTAAACAAATAATAAGTGAAAGAAAGAGGGGGGAAAGAGGGAAATATATTTTATTTATCTAGCTTTTATTATTTATTTATTCTATGTATGTAAAGTGAAAACAGGTACAGAATGATGAGCTTCCTATGTCACCATTTGCCAGCTGGAGGAACTGTTACTTGTCGGTGAAAATATAGTAGAAATAGTGACAAAGTAGAAACACTAAATAGGTACTGCCTACTTAGCCTCATGATGTAGGTACCTGGGTATTGTTCATGTTTTAAAACAAGAGATGTGATTTACTGATTTTTTTTTCAGTTAAGAATTTGCACTAATTTTCTAATAATGTATTTAGTGACATAAGTCTTCTTGGTATTTGTACATGTATATTTTCATAGCTATAAAATAATTATGCCGTATCATTTCTGACTCCTCTAACGTGTCTTGCAGATGTGGCAATGCCCTCTAACAGGCATGGTTAGGAGGTAAGATAGCTACGGTTGTGTTACGTTCTCTACACATTGACAAGGACACACGCACAAATAACACTATGCAGGTGTTTATAGCATGTTCTTACCACAGATAAACAGAAAAGAAAATAAAAAGTGAATTTTGTTTTTCTCTGGGGGGTGAAACTGTTATTAATTTTACTTTGACTTTGTATGCACACATTTTAAGTCTTTATTATAAATGTGTATGTACACACATGCTCTCTTAGCATAGGTCACTTAGGCTCTTTGTTTAGATTTCTTTCTGGCTTTCTTAGTTGTATCCCCCAAAAAACTCAAGGATATAATGACAGATAATTAGATAAATGCCACATATTGACCTGCGCAGCACTTTCAGGTGCACGATGCCCTCAGTGTGCGCCTGCCCCTCTGTAGGAAGCTGGAGTCCGCGTCTGAGGTCCCATCTTACAGATGAGACAATGGAGACCGTGGCCAGTTCCGCGAGAGGCAGAGTGGAGACTGCCGGCCAGCCTGCATTGTGAGTTAGTTTAGGAGCAAATTTCCTCAATATGTAAAGAGTAGCAAGGACTCGGAGCTCCTAGGGATGCCAGCCTGGTTTTCAGAGAATGTGCCTAGAATTGGGTCCTCTCAGGACCCCGTGTACTTAAAGGAGGTATGGGTGACTCTACCAGGACTTTCTCACTGTGCAGTAAGGACCTCTCTGTTTTACTTCTCCCTCCTCCACTTCACCCTTCACCGTGTGTGTGTGTGTGTGTGTGTGTGTGTGTGTGTGTGTGTGTGTGTGTGCGTGCGCGTGTGTGTGTGTGCCTGTTTCTGTGTGCAGGATGAGTGGGTGGGTGTATATGCACATGTGTTCACATGCATGTATAAGCTGAGAGATCATGTCAGCTGTCTTTCTGAATTGCTCCCGATAACAGGGTCTCTCCTTGGCCCGGAGCTCATCTAGTAGACTAGCCTGCCAGGCTAATGAGCTTGGGGTTTTGCCCATCTCGCCCCCCCATCTCCACCCCCCAGCGCTGATATTGCTTTTTTTTTTTTTTGATTTTAGAAACAAGGTTTCTCTGTAGCTTTGGAGCCCGTCCTGGATCTAGCTCTTGTAGACCAGGCTGGCCTACCATGCCTGACTTTTTATGTGGGTCTCGGAGCTCAACTTGGGTCCTCATTCTTGCTCAGCAAGCATTTTACTCAGGGAGTCACCTCCCCAGCTCAGCCCAGCTTCTCTGTGAAAACCAATGAACGCAAGCCGGAGAACACTCTCTTCCTCATTCACTGCTGTATTTATCATCAGCCTTTTGCAAACTGAAACAAGAAAACCAAAACCAAAACGACAGCAGCCCTTGAGCCTCGGAAGCCTGGCTGTGGTTTGACTTGGACTGTTTGAGAACCTCTGCTTGTGTGTTCCTAAGCCCAGCCCAATGTACCCGTATCTGCTGGCCCAAAACTCGCCAATGACTCCCGCACATCTCTCAGAGTCAAAGCCCTTGCCGTGACCTTTGAACTCTAGCAGGATCTGTGTCCTCTGTACCTCTTGCCTCTGATCATTCTGCTCGACACAAGCTCACCCTGGTTCGGCTCCAGCATCCCTTTGCTCCCAGGCGTTCAGGTGTGCTCTGCAAGTGCAGTTTCCATCGCGGTCCCCCAGAGGCGCATGCGCACCTTCCTTTACTTCCTAGGAAACCATCCTCTTTAAGTATGCCCTTTATCAGACTCCAGCTCCACAATACCAAAGTCCCCAGGCTGGGCCTGAGCCTGGAAACCCCACAGGGACAGGCACTCCATGGCGTGCCCTCAGGGCCATGGCAGGACTGCATAGGACAGGATTCCATCTCGCCTTGATGCAAAACCTTTAACTGTTCCTTGCAGAGCTGAGCCAAGGGAAGCACTTAATTTTCACCAGTTAGCCTCGGTGACCTCTGATCTCTGGTCAGAAGGACCAGGCCAGTTCAGTAGCATGTTAGGATACACTGTCCTGTGTTATTGCAGAATTCTATTTATTTTCGCATGAGATCGACATTATTTGATGTCACATAGTACACACAGCGCCTTGGGAGTCAGGCTGCTTTTCAAGGCTGGGGATGGGTTGGACGGGTCGCTATTATTTGTGCGGTGTTTTTAATGCTTCTGTTTAGTCTTCCGCCTGTGTATTAGGCTGGTGCTAGGCTCAGCCTCCAGAAAACAGGACAGAAATACCTCTCTGTGCTGCGCATGCTTTGTAAGCGCCAGGGGAAGCCAGCGCTGGTGGGTTAAGGAATTGGGAATGCACTCCCAGTTTAGGCAAGACGCTCTTCAGCTTGAGTTTGTTTGGATGAAAACAAGATGGGCCCACATTTCTGTGTAAATCTGAAACCAGACAAGTTTCACACAGTTGCACATTTAAAAAAAAAAGAAAAAAGAAAAAAAATGCTATGCTCCCGTTTGGTGAGTATTCTGTGTATCTGGGCTAGGAGGTTCCTTGTATTTTCCAATGACAGAACGATTTCCATCTCCTCCCCCAAACCCTGTGTGAGCAGTGTGTGTCCCATAGACTGGTTCTCTGGTGTGTGGGAGGGAGGGTCTGGGGTGCCGGAAGATGCTTCTTTCAGCTCTGGGGCATGCTGTGGAACCTGCCAGAAAAATCCCACTGCCCATAAATACAAAATCCTCTTTCTCACCCAGAGTGCCACGTGTACCTTCATCCAGGAAACCTCAGCCTGGCCTATGAGAATATTGTGTTCTGAGATATTTCTACAAACACGCACACACGCACACACACACAGACACACACACACACTCTCTCTCTCTCGCAATCTTTAATCTTTCTCTTTCTGTCATTTTCTGTGTTAACTGCATTCTTAAAACCTGGAGGCATGCCAATTTTTTTTCTTCAAAAAGAAAAAAAAAATCAAAAGTTTTTTTGGTAATTGAAATTCATGACAAATTACAGACAGTTTTTTTCTTCTTCCTGTCTCTCTTAGAACAACGTGTCCTCAGAAAAGTGCTTTCTTACTGAAACGGAACATTGTGGAACCTGAGGAGCGTGGCTGGGAACATGCTACCTCCCACCTCTGTGAGCCACCGCCACCCACCCAGCCACCCACGGGACCAGTGCTGGGTCTCTCACTCAGCAAGACAGGTGGCCAGGAGGCTAGAAGGGAAAGTGGATGTCTTTTGTTTTCCCACCTGGGTGCTGACCAGGCGAGGGCCAGGGAAAGCAGGTGTGTGTGTGAGCAAGAGGACCCTGGTTTCAGTCCGTGTGGCACCTCTGCTACCATAGAACCAAGGCGAATGTCAAGGAAATGTCATAGTCCGATATGACTCACAGTGTCACAGCTGAGGAGAGATTTTTTTTTTGGCTCAACTATTTGGATTAGAATTGTTGCTATTATTGCATTTAATAAAAGCCTTGGATAATTGTATGCCTCACAAATAGACTATGTTTTTTTCTTTTTGAGGTCATACCAAGAAGATAACTTTGACCTATTTGTAAGGACCTAGTGTTTCTTAGCTCCTGGTTAGTTCATTGCGGCATGGGCACAGTTTTACAAAGCACCTGCAGCGTGGCTCTTTGTCTCAGGTGTTTCTGTGTGGATGTTTGCATGCATCCGTGATCGCTTCTCTGCCCGGCTGACAATCACAAGCCTTCCATTTCCTTTAAATGTATAAGTGAATGGGAATAAATCTGGGAGGGGAAGTATGAATACTTTTACAGTCTCCCTGTCTTTTTCCTTGCCATTTCCAGTAGAGTATAACAAGATGCCACCATGCTGCTGGCCACACTGGGGGACGTTGGAAGGGTCAGGAGGGCTCTGCGCCTTGATGCCAAACTTGAGATTGTTCACATTCCAGCTTTAGAGAGAAAGAATTTAATGCAGTGTTTTAAGAGAAGCCAGGGTGTTCAAAAATTCTCATGGAACCAAAGATTTAAGTTCTAAATAAAGATTGAGTCAGGTCCTGTCCACTGGCTTCTAAAAGAATGAAATGGATACCAGGCTTTCTGTTATTTCAAGAATGGTTTGGGGAAAACTTGCAGGCAATCTGTCAGGCAACACTTATTATTTTAAGGGAGAGCGTCACAGGCATAGGAGTGGGTTCCTATGTCCGGTCTCCTCTCTTCACTCCTAGGGTGACCCAATCAGAAGTTTGATCATTCCTCTCAGAACCCAGTTTCCAGTCTTGGACAAACACTTTTTATTTCTGAAAGCCTCACAGGGGGAGCTAGGGAGTAGCTGCGTCTCAAAGGCCTTCCTACAAAATGACTTTTTCCCCCCTTGATTTGTACATAACTTTTGAGTTGGGTCAGTGGCCTTTGCTGGAATGGGTGGATGACTGCTAAAGTCATTGCCAAGGATTTGGGACCCATTAGCATGCAGACTAAAGCTAGAAGTTCAAAGACATTGTTCCAGTTCAGTCATATTAGTCTGAGTGGAGATGGCCAAACCACACGACCTTACTAGGCTTACCCATTCACTGAGTCTGCTCGAGTGTGCATTTGTGTGTGAGATGTGTCCAGGATCCCTTACACTGTGAAGATACAAGATGCCAGTGAGCTGCATCCACCCCCACTATTCGTGAATGTAATGTGTAAATTTCTACCCATGTAAATTTGAGGACTAATTCAATGCAGGAGAAAGTGGTGGGTGTGTTGTGGTGAATCTTTTTCCCGGGTACCCAGACATATGAAAATACCTGGGGGTGGGACAGGACCAGACAGAAAAACCTCAGTAACATCGTGTCTAGGAGGCCCTCCCCCGCTTGCTGGTAATCCTGTTCAGAGTGTGCACGATCCTTTCATCCCCCTTCCCCCAGTGATCGGACATGCCTTTCCCACCTTTTAAAATACAATCTTTGCAGCCTAAATGAACCTTTTCAACTGTGTGGTCAGAACCATTGCAAAGAGAGGAGAGAGATGAAGAAATTTTGAATTTTTCAAACATCATAGGAAGAGGAATTTTTTTTTTTTTACTCCCTCCCTTTTCAAAGAAAACTCAATTATTTTCCTGATTTGCCAGTGTTACACGTTGCCATGTGGGCAAACCAATAGATGCCACGCATTCCCGGTGTCTTCCATGTCTTTACACACACAGACACAGACACAGGCACACACACACGCACACGCACACGCACACACACACACACACACACACACACGGGAGGCTGGAAAAACCCGGCTTGAGGCAGGCCAGTACCGGTCTGTTCATAAAGCTTCTGTAGCGCCAGGAGATACTTTTTGGACTCGGGCAGATATGAAGAACGACCTGGGGCTTAGCCTTTGACAGAATGTGAAAACAGGTTTAATTTAAACAGATTTACCTGGTCCCGAACCCCCTTCGCCCTTCCAAACGCTGTTTATCCCCGGTCGAGTTTAAGTTTTACGGCATCAATTGGGATCGTTTATTTCCTAAACCCAACAGTGATTTCTACCCCAGCAAGCCGAAAGCTGCACCGGGGAACACGCCGCCTCGATATCTTCATTTCCATCTGAAATCAAACATGATCGGTAACTAAGGTTTTCCGAAGCCAGCGTCTGCCCCCCACCTCCGGCCCTGAGAAGACAGTTAATCACAGCCTTGAAAGATGAAAGATGCAGAAGGCGAGCGGAACTCTCCCAGGCAAAGCTGCACCCCGGGGGGTCATGAAAGCTGGGGGAGGGACCATGATTCCTTGATGCAATAACATATTGAGACACTTTCTGCTTTTCACTCCCTCTGGAGTAAATATAGGGCATCTCACCCATGAAGGGTGATTATAGCTCCTAAGAGGAGGAAGCGACTTATTAAGGTTTTGTTCCCGGGCAAAGGGAAGATAAAAAAAAAAAAATTAGTATTGATAGCGAGGAGCAATCCGCAGTTTCCCCTATAAAAATATATTTTCTCTGAAAACTGTTTTGGCAGTTGGGTGATTATCATGATGATTATTAATTTGGGTCTGAAATTGACTGAGCTTTGCAGGCGGTTCTGGTGCCTCAAGCTTTCAAAAGACAACTTTTCCCACTGCAGTCGCTTCGGGAATATTTTTGCGTGGCACCTTCTTCCGTCAAGCAATTAAAGACGCGTGCAAACGTGAATTGGTTACCTGGCCCCATAAAAATCCCCATTTACTGTTTAGTATTTTATTTGAAAATATTAAACCACTAAACTAAACCAACCAAACATGCAAACAAACAAAAAAAGCATAGCAGGAGACCTTTAAAGCTAAACATTTACCCAGTCGATCGGAGGCACCACTTCCCCTTTGATCTCACTGCCACAGCCTTTCGCTGGAATTTGCTCCAAAAGAGACATTTTTATTTGTTTTTGTTTCCCTTTAAATTAGGTTATAGGGTTTTTTTTTGCCCCCTAAATGAAGACCAGAAACCCCCCACACAGGATGAAGCAAGTCCTTACAATGTTAGGAAAGTGAGTGCTGCCTTCTTATAATAAAAGGTGTTTAAAGGGTTCGCTACAGCTTTAAACAGAATTACAATTTACTTCTTTCAAGTGTCCAGGCCATAAATTCTTCTCAATTCCCTCTCTCTCTCCTTGTCGGAATTAATGAGATCAGATCTGATCAGGGCGCTGATGTGTTCAGCGCCAAATCACACAACAGCGCGCGCACCGTAATGGAATTTGCATCTAATGCATACATAAATCAAACATCTTTCTGGACATTTTCATATGCATAATGTCATTTCATCCAGCTCTGTCTGTGCAGAGAGGGAGATTTTTCTCTCTGAGAGAATGACTTTCTTTAATGCTTTCATTTTATTTTCGCTGACTGCGGTCCGGGAGAATGCAGTCGGTCGGAGAATCTTTCGGGGCGCGGTTGACAGTTCCTTTTCCAAGAGGGGTCCTTTACATTTATCATGCCTCTTCCTCGGGGGCTTTGTTATGCAAATGTGGCTGAAATTGATAATTCCAAAGTGCTTCATTTCGGCTCCTCGGCGGTTGGAGATGGTAGATAAAAAGAAACTGACAAGACACACTGATTGCCCTCGGTGCTTGTAACTCTCTTGCTAACAAGGGCTGGATATTGTTAAAAATTCCTATTGTTATGAGGGTGGCGCTCCCATTATGCAGGCCTTGCAAATTTCTGATTTGAATATTAACCCTTTAATCACTCAGCCCCTTTGCCCCCTCCATTTTTCCCCCCCTGAAAAAGTCAATTGCCATCGATGGCTTCAGGACCCCAAACATCAAGCTATTCTTCTATTATGGTGAACAGCTGGGGTATATTGAAAACACTTCATTAATCATTTGTTCCCAAGATAAACTTTACATTTATTTCTCACAGGCAAAGAAAGGGGGTTATCTCTGGCAAGCTTCTACCCTAATCCCAGTGCTTAGGGAAGACTTTGGGACTAGATCACCATTGCACAAAAGACTAGAAATCTGTAATTATGGAAAACAATTTTGAAACAGAGCCGGGCCTCCTCAAAAAAAGGCAGTATTAATATTTTAACCTGGCCATGCTGTGTCTTCTTGTGCAGACCACAGAAGGCCTCAGGGAGGTGATGTGTGCCTGCTGTCACCAGAGGTAAGTTTATTTTACCGGTATGGCCAGGAAACGGAGAAAAAAAATTTCCCAGCATTCTCTGCCTAGACTAGACCGGAGTAGCAGACTTCTGAATACCGTTTCCAGGGGGAGAATTGCAAATTGAGGCCGCTCTGGGCATTAGCATACCAATGAGGCTCTGGCAGTAAACTGCCTTTGCCAGCAGAGGTGGGGAGCCTGGGCTGGGGCCCTTAACGGGTGGAACGCCGGACATTTGAAGAGTGTGGTTGTCTGTGGATATTCCTCTAGGACACCAAAGCCGGAGCCACACAGATAACAGGCCCCAAAGTCACCTCCAGAGTCTCCTGTACGCACACATACATGTACACACGTACACACACACACACACACACACACACACACACAAACACACTTTTCTCAGAAATAGATCCAAGCCACCCCTAGCTTCCCCAGATCAAACAATAAGAACTCAACAGGAATTCACCTGTCAGCTAATTCAAACTGGTGAGCAGGAATTTCTCAGCAGCTTTCCCAAGGTGGCAAATGTCTGTTAGGTAATCGGACTCATGGTGAAACCGGAAATCTGATTTCTTTTGGAAATGTTGCTGGTTTAAGAATGGATATGGGCAGATTAGTAAATTACACTCCCCAACACAACTGTGGATTTGGAAAAGACAGCTCAAGGCTGTGGTTGACTAGGAGGGCCTTGGTCCCCTGTTCAGACCCAAGAGACAGCATTCGGATCCCTCTATTACTTTCTTGGGTCTGTAAAAGATCCCACCAAATGACAGCAAACAAAAGTGGGCTGTACATGGCAGCCCACTGGACAGAGTGGCCCACGTCCCCGGAGGAGGGGTCTCTGCAACACTGCCTTCCTCCTGCGGCATTGACAGGGTCCTGGGGACAGAGATGCTCTCAGAGAACACACAGCACCACAGACTGCAGCGTCCGTGTGCAGCCCCGGCAGATTGTCTGCAGCTGTGGTACCGGTTCCTAGCAGGTATATAGGTCAGCCCAGGAATACAGCCTAGCTGTACCCTTTCTACAGGGCCTCCACCGTACCGGCAGCCTCTTTTTCAACAGCATCTCTCTCTGTCCTTTAAAAACTTTTAATGCCTTGTTTTGAGTGTCAGCATCCTAACCCACTTAAAAAACAAACAAACAAACAAAAAAAAAAACCCATTGTTTTCTAGAAGCAACGTTTTGAGAACGTGGTGGCACCTGAAGATGGCTTTGCAGTACCCTGTCCTATGGGCTCATGAATCAGTGTGTTGCTTTTGCCTTCAGTGTGGTACCTGTTTCTGACAGGTCTTCAGGTGTATGCTGGCTGTTATTATTAATCAGGGAGCACAGTCATGTTCCCATAACTAAGACTGGAGCCTGCACGCCCTAAACTTAGTATGAGCCATTAAAATCCGCAGGTTATAGTCAAAAAATCAGTCAAAACAATGCCTGTTCAGTAATATCTGCTATGGTGATCAGCACAAATAGTAGTAACTGTGGCTAAACCTGCTGGGTCCAGACCCCTCCTAGGAAGGATTGAATAGATTTAAAAAGCTCGCACTTTCCTAGGAAAAGGACCTTATCTTCAGTTTCGCAAGAAGCTTTTATGGTATGCGATTTAAAGATGAGCCCTGTGCATTTAATGTCTACTTTATTTTCAATTACGCTTTGCAGCAAATCTGAATACCTTTATCTTCAGATTGGCGGATATCACTGAACACTTGAAAGTGAAGATGTTTTTCTTTTCCTTTCCCCCCTTTCTTTCTCTTTCTTTTCTTTTTTTCTTTCTTTCTTTCTTTTTTTTTGTCTATTTGAATTGGGAGGATCCTTCATCTATTGATGAGATGACGAGGTGACATCCCCACTTTCTTACCAACAATGCCCTAAGAATGCCCCACAGGCTCTGGGTGGCATTGGCCTCAGAAAGCAATGTGGGCAGGGTTTTGAAAGGCTGGGTCCTCACAACCTTGGCAGGGTGAGGGGAGGGGAGGTATAGGACTGTCCTAGCTCCCTGGTATTTGATTTCCCAGTTGCCTGTTTGCTGGGGCTTTGGCAGATCCTGCTGGAGTCTGAAAGACAGCCTGTCATACCCGGAGCCTGCAGCCTGCTGAAGTTGAGAAACTTGGCAGATATGCAAACAGTAACTGGGTTTGAGTTGTTTTGATTATGAGTTAAACAGAGAGTCATCCGCAGGGCCAATGCATATCTGCTAGGTTCTCCCTCTTTTTCTCCTGTTCTTTCTTCCCCTTGGCAACACGAGAGGAAGGGGCTGGGGACTTCTGAGGGGTCAGATTGCCCAGGGTTCTGGACTACAAGAAGGGTCAGTCATCTCTTCGGAATTACCTCCTGCTGTATTGAGACCCGGTAGTCAGGAATTCAGCCCTGGCTGCCTAGTCATAGACACATTCAGAATTTCCCTCTAGGTGGTCTTCCAAGGCAGCCCAGCATTTCTTTCTGACTCTCCCATCATTTAGAAAGGCCAGAGAGATAGTTAGGAGTTCAGAAACATTCCAGTGAGCTCTCCACAGCGAGCCGTGCTCTTTCCATTCCACGGGAGAAACAGAGAGGCGTGGGCTGTTGGAGGGTACAGTCTACTTTATGCCTTGGCCTTGACTTGACCACCCATCTGTCCAGCCATGCGCAGGGTATTTGGCTCAGTGAGGGTTTACAGGGACAGGATGTCTTATTAGTAAATGGGGAAAAACAAAAGAATTGTAGGATATTTGGTGTTATGCAGGTGGTTATCACGCAAAGACCCCGCTACATTGCCATCAGTCAGGGGGCTGGATGATGATGTCATTTTCCCCTTCCTCTTCCTCCTCTCCTACCTCCTCCTTCCTCTTCCTCTTTTTCCCCCTCCCTCCTCCTTCCCACTCCTCCTCTTCTTTCTCTTCCTCCTTCTCCTTCCTTATCCCCAGGCCCCTGTCCTGTACTGGTCATTCTTAGCAAATTTTAGACCCAATGTTATTTGGTTTGGAGGGAGGGCAAGGCCCAAGTACACTGGCTGCTTTCACTGTCTCTTCTGGCTGGAGGCAGATTTTCCTAACACTGCTTCATGTGGCAACAAACACATTTGATTTACAGAAATGAGACTCCCTTTCCTCCCCACAAGTGGAAGGAAGGGTGACACTCTGAATGCCATGACAGAGATCTTGGAAAGAATCCAAACGTATCAAATTAGACTTTTTTTTTTTTTAAATTCGGCAGTTTGACCATAAAAACTTTATTGGAAAAAAAATACAAAACAAAACATAACAAAGCAAAGGAAAAAAAAAACCCACCAGGCTCAATATTGTCTCTGAAGAAAGCCGGTTCTGAACGGCCCTCATTTGGACAAAGTTAATTACTGCACAATGATTGCATTTTAAATTTAGTTTCTAGATGCAGTGAATTTTAAAGCTCACAACTGGGGGAAAAAATAAGTTCTTCCATGTTTGGCTCTGTAATTGCTTTTGTCAGCAACAAACATCTCGTGTCCCTTGGTCCCCTTGCCCCTTGATGAAGGAACACTTCCTGAGCTTGTGACACACAGGGACAGCCCCACACCACTGTTCAGCATAGCACATACTAGGAGGTCAGGTCCAGCCGAGGCTCCTATGCCGCGGGGATAGGGATGGCCAGGCAGAAGAGGTCCTTTGCGATCCTTTTGTCCTACTGTTTAATTTTTTTTTGTAAATCTGTGAGTGTGTCTTGATGTGTGTACACGTGTGTGAGTCTGAGTGTGGGTGCACACATGCTATTGTGCATTTGGAGGTGGGGGTCATCAGCACTCACATTCTTCCTTGGAGCTGGTCCATGAGATTTGGGGAGTTCTCTCTCCTCCTCCCATCTTGCTGCCAGAGAGACAGGATCACAATGTACATTAAGGAACCTGGCTTTATGAGATCAGGAGATTTGAACTCAAGTCTTCATGCTTGAGCTCCAAGCACTTTACCCACTGAGCCATTGCTCAGCCCATATAATTTTGCATCTGTGAGTTGCATCGCACGGAGACTGTCTCCTTTGGGTCTGGCTCATCTCACTTACATTTTACCATTGTTCTCATCATTGCCTATACCAGAACTGTAGTCATTTTCATGGTTGAGTCCTATGCTACTGTGTTACAGACCATGTTTGATTGTCTGTTCATCTGTGGTTGACTTGAGTGGCTCCTACCTGTGGATGCTATGACTTGCACTTCTGTGAACCTTGATGGAGAGATACCTGAAACCCATTTTGAATGGGTTTGGGGAACACACGGTCATTGCCCATTTAACTTTCTGAGGAGTCCAAGGATCAACTTATAGAAGAGGAAAGCCAAAGAAAAACTTAATGTCTGGTCTTCTGCAGCTAGCTGCTTGTAGCATTAGGATATGAAGGTGGGCTTGTCTGGCCTGCCAACTCAGGGCCTTTCTCCTTACAAACTGACTCTTCAGAGGTGAGTTGGGATAAAGCAGCCCTTAACAGGACACCAGCTGTCACAGAGAGCTCCCCTCTGAGATAGACTTGACAGCCTCAGGAAAGGACTAGAAAGAGGCTAACTGCCCTCCTTAGCAAGGAAGAGACCTCTCAGAGTCTCATTTCCTTGGCAAGGCTTTCTTTAAAACAACAACAACCCTGAGCTGAGATTCCATAGCTGGGACAGTGTGTGCTGCAGCTGAAGTGGTCTGGAAGCCTTTACTGCTACCATCCGTTCTAAGAGAAGTAGGTTCCTGGTGAGCTGGGATGATGTTCCGGATTCCCAGATCCTTCTCCTCCTTTGTTGGGTCTAAAGTGTTGTGGAAAGTGTCCTCAGGGAGTAGAGCTACTGAGATCTGAGTTCTCAGCCCCAGCCATGAGCACACAACTTGGGGGTCACATATGGGAACATTCTCAATGCTTCAAAACGCCTTTCCATGTTCATTTAACTCGGGAAACATCCAGGTGGATGAATTTCATGGCCTTTTTTTTTTTTTTAAATAGGGTCAAATTTCAGATGCTCCCTTCTGGATGGCGTTTGTCAGATACCGATGGCATATTTGTCTTCAACCCATTTAAGGTAGGAATTTAGTCTGATTTTTAAAAACATGCTCCTGTAATCTCTTGGAAACTCATCTTTTTTTTTAATAATTCAAGATTTCCTACAATTGTCATACTCATTATCTTTTAGCTATATCAGCCAAGGTAAATAAATCATAATTTTATTTTTAGATTTTTTTCATTTTATTTTGTGTGTATGAGTGTTTTGCCTGTATGTATTATCTGGGCACTATATGAGTGTCTGGTGTCCATGGAGGCCAGAAGAGGGTATCAGATCCCCTGGGGCTGGAGTTGCAGATGGTTGTGAACTGCCATGTGGTTGCTGGGAATTGAACCCTGGTTCCCTTCAGAAGCTGCACTCTTAACCACTGAGACATTTCTCTAGACCTGGAAACATTCTTTTTAAAGCTCATCACCCAAAATTGGTATTAGATTATGTATCAGGCCATGCAAATCCATTTTTTGAAGAAAATAACATTAAACATAGATGGGGCTGGCAAGATGTCCAGGGTACTGGTCACCAAGCCCGAAAGCCTGAACCCAGCCTAGAGATTTATATGATGGAAGGAGAGAGCTGACTCCTGCAGGTCATTCTCTGTCACATGCTCCCATGTGTGTCCCACCCCCACAAAATAAATAAATGATTAAAAATCCCACACAACAAACAATAACACAAATCAAGTGGCCTGAAGTCAGGACTCACGTGGAAATGTCATTCCACCCAAGAGCCTGTGACTCTTCTGGGTTGTTGATCAATTGTCCCATGTGTCCCCCTCTCCTCCCCCCCTGCCACCATTAGAGAAAGCCGTCTTTATTATGTACCTCATTTAAAGGATTCTTTTCTGGTTTGTACCCGAGTTCCCTCCTGTCTTTTGGATGATTGTTATTTTCTCAGACTGTTTCCTCTGAACTTCTGTAGCGCTTGCCAAGTCTAACCAAATTCCCAACATCCTTTCCTTTTGTGCTGTGTTGCTTAGAACACTCCCCACCCCAACCCCACCCCAACATCACCCACCCTTAGACCCAACACAACCAGGGTTAGCTGGTCTTTCTCCTCTTCCCTTCCCAACACTTAAACGAGCAAGCTCAAGCGAGTGAGGTTGCTCCAGGATCCATCAGGCAGGAGTAATTCTTACTAAGGTGTCACTGACTGGCTGAGCCACCTGTGAGGATACCAGGCAGCCACAGCATACAAGGTGGCAGTTCTTGGCAATGCCAAGAGCACAGTTTTGGCTTCAGAGAGAGTAAAAGACAGTTTCTTCTGGAATCAAATCTGAATGGCCATGACTAGGGCGCACAGATTTAGAGTACCCCTGAATTCACTTTCCAATGTGGAAACCGTTCAGTGAGGTTTTGTAGTAATGGAACAAAGAAATCACAAATCTGAACACATCTCAAATACATAGATGGGACCATGAGGGTTGGGTGGGGTGGGTGGGGGAGTGGGCGGGGCTACAGCGCAGCAGGACGTTCTGTGCTCCTGGACTCACATGCATGCCTGATGGGTTGGTAGAAGACAGGGTCTGTGTGTTCATGCCAGAAGGAGTCATCTAATAGTCAAAAGGATGTCAGGCCACACACAGAGGTGGATCGTGATTAGACGGCAAAGCCTGGAATATTTGGCTCCTGATCGCCAACACTCCAATCATTTTAAATCAGTTCATCAGCCGTCTTAGAATGTTTTTGGATAGGATTGGCTACTACTGTTATTCCTCCACCTTCTTTGTCCTCCTCCTCCTCCTTCTCTTCCTCCTTTTCCTTCTTCTTCTCGGGAAGCTCCAGTTCCCATTCTGACTTGCTGCTTGCAGTACAGGCTTTATATCGGTGACTGAAAGTAGGGACCCTCTTGTCCATCACGTGACTCAGCACACATGCACGTTGTGACAGTAGAGCACGCCCAAATTGGTGCTCCATTCCTGCATCACAGAAGCACGTGACTGAACAGTCCTTTATTAACAGGCCTTACTTCTCCACAGCTTGCCTATTTAACATGTATCCTATTTGCTTTAAATATGCCCCCAAAGATCAGTCTATGCCATGGACAAATATCTTGTAAAATTGTTTTTGACAAAATGACAACTCTTTAAAGTTTTATAAATTCGAAGAAATGGACATTTGAAAGTTAGAGGCGTTAGTATCTTGAAACTCAGTACAGTCTTTGTGAAAAGTATTTGGCAAAGATGATCAATATTTCCTTTTTTAAAAATGGTTAAATCATCCAGTGTTGATTGAAAAAGTGACTTCTTGACCATGAAATTAAATAGGAAAACCTTTTAACCAGCCGGGCTCCTGCATTAAACAAAGACTGAGTTCCAGAACCCGAACTCCTTGGAGGCAAGACAGCTGTGTGCCTTAGGAGGACACACGCCCAGTGAGCGATAACACTGGAAATTTATTATAAAAATGGTTTTCTGTAAGGAAATAACAAAAGCTGACTATTTATAGAACGGATAAAAGAGCACAGATCTAAATATGGATTGCAACAGCTGTCTCTTGGAAGGATCTTATTATGCCATTTATTTAAATGATTTCCTTAAATTTTTCTTTTAGACAGTGCACTTAATTCCACAAAGTGGCATTATATATTTGTTTATATTTTAGCTTCATCACCCTCCCAGGGGCTCTGTTGGTGTAAGTCCTGGTCTCAACTTATCAATAAAGTATTTAATAACGGCACTTATTTTTCCACTTGCCTTATGCTATTAACTCTTTGTAATAAATACAAAGACCACCCATTTAAGAGGGATTTATTATTCTGAGGCTAAAAATACTTGGTTAAATTGCATAAACTTAGCAATTATATATTTTTCCTCAGGTGAAAAAGAGAGAGAGGGAGAGAGGGAATCTATTGGAAAAGCCAGCCTAAATTGATGTCACCTTTGCTTTTAAAAGCATTAAAATTGGCTCTAATTCTTCTCCAACTCATTGCACATTCGTGCGTGCTTGTGGAAGAACAGTAAGTGGCAACAGAACACCTCATTATAAAATGGGCTTTCATCATCATTAGAGAGAAAAGCTGTACTGTATTGGGAATATCAGCTGATTGAGAGAGGAGGGGGTGTCTTTTTCATCAATTAAAAGTCAAATCAAGTAAATTTAATTTATTTCAAGCCACGGTGTCTGTAGGGATGACTCCTCTGGGGGTCTTGCATAAGTTAAAAGCAACTGTTGACAACACCCTGTGTCTCTTTGACCTCTATTGTGAACAGCCCTCAAGTAGATCTGAGTCTACCGACACGGTGTGGTACGGAATTTCAAATGGGACTATGTGTTGTTAAACAGACGTGACTGGGGCTGGGCAGACAGGTTAGCTGGTGCAGTGAGGATCTGGGTTCAGAACCAACACAAAAATCCAAATATGGCAGTGCTGGAAGGGTAGCGGTGCATGGGGGAGGGAAGACGAGACAGGTGGGTCTGGAAGCTCCTGGGCCAGTCAGCTTAGTCCAGTCAATAAGCTTCAGGTTTCTTGAGAAATCAGACTCTGACTCAAAAATTAAAAGCAGCGGGTGATGAAGGAAAGGACACCAGACATTGACTTCCAACCTCCCCAGGAAGACACTCAGTCCTGCGCCAGAATGCACATTGGAGAACACACCAAGGGGAAACCAGTTGCAACAGATAGTCCTGGGTTTTGGAATCAGAGGGTCGGAGGCTTCACCTACCTGTAAAGTGGGCCTGAGAACAAAATGAGTCCAACTTAAATGATGTGACTTCAGATAAAATCATGCAAAGTAAAAGTGATTTCCCTACGTCTTCATTTGGAATCATGTGTTGTAATATATATTATAATCATATATATTGTATATGTGTGTTATATACATACATACATACATACATATATGGATATGGGAAATCATCTTGGAGTTTGAATTTGTCCTGCAAGACATTAATATAAGTGCCATAGCTTCATATGGTGAAGACACAGTAGGACTGCTGTAGCTTCATATGTCATAACTTTGTATGGTGAAGACACGGTAGGAATGCCGTAGCTTCATATGTCATAGTTTCATATGGTGAAGACACTGTATGGATTCCATAACTTCCTTGCAACCTTTCTGAGTTTGCAGCAGACACTCCTACTGTGGCTTTTTTGTTGTTGTTGTTAGGACACACATGACAAACGGGATCAGGATTAAACAAATTCCAAGTCAAGGGATCTTCAGGATCCCTACAGGGGAGGTAGGAGCCTCCATATTGGCCAGGAGAATGGTGGCAGTGTCTGCAGGTTGCCTAGCTCTCTGCGATACCCAGTGCTTTCTGGGATACAAGTGTCACCCTTAAGGATCAAGCAGAGATTTTCTTCTTTGTAAATTTTTCAACATTTGCACATTTCTTTGTTGTATGTGAGTATATCTGTGTGTATGAGTGAGCATGCCTGTGTGTGAGTGTATGTGTGTGAGTGAGCGTGCCTGTGTGTGTTTGTGTGTGTATGTGTGCCTGTGTAAGTATGCTGTGTGAGAGTGAGCATGCATGTTTGTGAATGTGTGTGTATGATGTGTGTCTGTGTGTGAGTGAGTGAGCATGTGAGTGTGTGTACTTGTGTGTACCTATGTGGGTGCAGCTGTACCTAGACTCACACGTGGAGATCAGAGGACCATATTGAGGACCTGTTCTTTCTTTCTTTCCACCCTGTGAGTCTTGGGCAATTGAACTCAGGTCGCCAACCCTGTGCCCAGGTTCCCTTACCCGGAGATTCCCTGCAGAGCACACAGACTTCCTCCTAAGCAGACAAGGTCTGGTGTTTGTACAGCTTTCTTCTGCTGAGTATAAGGGGACCCAGGCCTTTTAAGTGACCAGGCCTTAAATAAAGAGGGCTGCCAGCAGGGCAGGAGTATACACACACACACACACACACACACATGCAGATGCACACACATGCACACCCCCCCCCTGCAGCTTAGAGGTCTGAGACAGACTGTCTCCTATCAAGTCTTACAGACTACACATTAACTTAGCCCTATTCCCCTGCTCAGAGAAATAGTGACTGATCTCTGTCATATAGCCTAAGCCACATAAGGTATGTTCCACTCTTCTACCTCTGTCTTGCAGACAGGTCACATATTGACTAAGCCTGCTTCCTTACCATGCATCTCCTTCCCTCTGACTCTTTCAGGAATGGACACCCTGCTGTGGCTGGTGAGGACCAAGGCTCCTCACTGGTAAATCTGCCTGAAGGACTGCTTGACACTGCCCTCCCTCTCTCTTGAACCTCCTCATCTCTCCCTCCTCCAAACCTAATACTGGGGATTGAACTCAGGACTTTGCAGTACTAGGCAAGTGCTATGCCATCGAGCTAAAATCCCTCTTTCTAGTTTTTGTTTTGAAACAGGGTCTTGCTGAGTTCTATAAGCTGGCTGCTAGCTTTGAACTCACAGAAGCTCAGGCAGGCCTTGTACTTTGGACACTCCCTTTTTAATCTCCCTAGTACCTGGGACTACAGCCCTGCACCATGAGGCCTGGTTTCACTGCACTTTCTCACACGGGGCAGAGTCCTGGGCAGAGGAGTGCCACAAGGACCCTCTGATCTCCTTGTCAGCCTCAGCGAACAATCACACTCCGTGCCATTAATGTCTCTGGCACCTGACTTGAATAACAAATTACCAACTTTTAAAAATATTTTTAAAAGATGAGGGTTTTTTCCCTAAAATTTGACTTTGTTTTTAAATGCTTGGATGGTTTGTTATACCATGTACAGAAATGAACCCAAATAAATCCCTAAAATTTAACTTTGTTTTTAAATGCTTGGATGGTTTGTTATACTATGTACAGAAATGAACCCAAATAAAACTGTTTCTGCCTGCTCTAGATCACAAATTCAAACGTGTGATAAAGAAAACAATCAGAATTATGAGTTTAAACCCAGTCTGTTGGAATCTGCAGGAAAATCTTAAAGACCTAAGATGTGTTTTCCAGAATCGAATTTCCCAGTATCTCCTGCATGTATGGCACCACAGGCAGTCTGAGCATTTCTGGCGTGGACCGGGACAGGGCCAGAAGTGTTGATGAAATACACTCAGCTGAACATTTCAGGGTTAATTATGACCGGAGCTTAGAAAGCCTGCAGTGGGGAAGGTGAGGGGTTTTCACAACAAAAGCCAGATGAAACCGGGTTATTGACACACCTGTTTTTGTACATGGATGTATGTTTTGTGGGAGGGAGACAAGCAGGGAGGGGGGAGGAGGGAGAAAGAGGAGAGAGAAACTGCTCTTCAGACCTGATGAATAAAATTGTTTTTAAATTTGTGCACCTCCAAGATGCTTTATTATAAAAACTGCTTCCAGGCTGTGCATGACGCTGGTGTGTGTCTTCTGGTTATTATAACCCTTGTCTTCACCTATGATAAGTTAGATTACCTTGGGATGCTAATGCTTGGCGTAGCCCAGAAAAAATACTAGGAAAGTACTTATAAAGTAAATAAGCTTTAATTAAATATCATTGTCAAACATTAATCATTATAGCTCTGCTCCCTATGGAAATAAGGGTGGAGATACAATTTGTTTTGATTACGTGTGGATTTTAACGAAAGCTTGTTTGTGCGTTGCGGTGCTCAGCCCAGCCCCGAGCCTGGTGTCTTTCTTCTAGAGGTGGTTAGGAGCCAGCCTCCTGCTTGTGTCCTGGCAATGAGAGTCAGTAGATTTTAATGTGTAAAGTACAGTGGTAAGTGTTTTTGGAAAGCAGAGTATCTAACCGGGGCACCTTCATCAGACAGCAGTGCAGGGTGCTGTCTCTGAAGCCTTGTATACACACTGCCTCATGCAGGTCACCTAAGTTTGTTCTAAGCCCCCTGCACCAAGCAGTTCAAACAAGAAAGTGCACACCACCCATCCAGAGGACCAGTAAAGTTTCCAGTCTGCTGGGTATGGCTGTCCTTGAGCTACTAAGCCTCTCCCACCCAGCTCCGCCGGAGTCCCTCTTGCGAGCGCACACTTTCTTATTAACTATCTCTGCATTTGCTACTCTGCACCACCCCCATCTCTGTCTAATTTCTTTCTTGTTCTATGACCCAAGAAGCTGGAAATTCCAGCGGGTACACACCCAATTCCAATATTTGCCTAAACCAGGGCACTGGTTCAGGTTCCCAAGTCTGGTAAGTGGGGTTCTTGGGGTAGAGCCCCGCCTGTCTGGGCTTGAAGCTTGAAGCTCCTCCTGCAACTTGTCCTTTGCTTTCCTTTGTAAAGAATTCTCATTTGTTAAAATAATTGCTGCCGGGACTTTAAAGATGGCTCAGATGTTAAGAGCACTGGCTGTTCTTAGAGGACTTGGGTTCAATTTCCAGCACCCACATGGTGGCGCACGCACACACACACACACACCTACCTTAAATACATATCTAAAACAATCATTGCTAATTCAGTGCCTAGCGGAGGGAAGGAAATGGCTAAAATCATCAAAGCCCATGAGACACAGAGGCAGCTCTCCAGCCTTCCTTGGGGTGCTCCTTAGCTGGCTTCTCCTCCTCAAGCCTGGAAATGTGTACCAGGATGTAAATGAGTCAGGGTGGCTCCTGCTAGTGATGAGTCTTGCTCTGGGTTCTGAAAAGGGGTGGAGGCAGAGATGCAGAAATGGACAAGGGCATTTTCAAGACATCTACAGTTTGTCACATGCACCCTCAGATGTCTCAGGCAGTTAAAAGCACTGCCTGCTCCCACAGAGGACTCAGATTTGATTCTCAATACCCACATGAAGGCTCACAACTCTCTGTAAGTCCAGTTTCAGGAGATCTGATGCCCTCTTCCAGCCTCTGCAGGCACCAGACACACACGGTACATAGACATATATTCAGGCAATACACTAACACAATACAATCCAAATGTATAATAATTGATACAGGCTGAAGAATAATGGTAGGAAAATAGTAAATGTCTTTATTTTCTGTAATTAAACCATTATCTTTCTAGAAGAGCATAAAACTTGGTATGCACAGTAAAAACACTGCAGTTCACAGCATCCAGCAGTCATGAATGGGAGCCGAGGTGTCTCATGCCTTATGTGATGCGAGGCATGGGTCACACAACACAACACAAGACAAGCAAGCGCTGCTAGAAACATCTTGGATGTATCATGTGTTTGATTTTGAATTAACTTTCCACTCTTGTGTGTTCAGAAACCTTTCGCTATTGCCAAAAATTTCATGATACATTCGGTTACCACATGGAGTCTTGACACATGGTTTAAGAAGCTGTGGCTTAAGCCACCCAGCTTGTGGCGTACTGCCATGGTAACAGAGCAAGTGCAGAAGTGAACCCAGGTGACCCTGGGACCAGTAGGAGTCTGCTTCAGTAACCGAGTTGAGGAGGAGGGAGATGTAGACAGTGAAGAGCTGTCAGTGACAGAGGAGACAGGAGTGGGATGCTGTGTTTGCAGGGTCATGGGGATCATGAACTGGTCCACAGATATTGATCTGTAGCCCATGACCAAGGGGTGAGGGGTCTGGTCTCTAGTGTGACCCCTTTCTGTTTTGCAGAAAGCTGCCTTTTGCTATGTACCCACATGGCCTTTTTTCTATGTGTGAATGGAAAGAAGCAGAGGCATCCTGCATCCCTTCCTTTCCTTACAGGGACACAATTGGTCCCATAGGGTTTGCTCTCATCTCTGTGACCTCTCCTTGTCCTGGTTGTGTCCTTATCGTCTTGTTCTCATACACAACCATATCAGAGTTAGGGCTTCAACTCGTAAATCTTCATAAGGGAGTGCCATTGGATCTCTGTTTTGGGAGGGAGACAGGCTGGCAGGAGGGGTCCTTTTCTCTATCAGTTAGATAATTAAAAGACAAGAAACTGCTCAAGGCAAAGTGAAAGTTTATTGGCCAGCATGGAGACTTACCTCTCTTTACATCCTCTGTTTCATTCCCTGGCCTCAGGGCCTCAGAAATGAGCCCCCCAGCCTCAGAAATGAGCCCCATGGTTGGCTTCTTTGCCGTTCTTAATGCAGGGCTCCAGAGCTTGCAGAAGTTGCATCTGAGCTTGCAGACTGGTTCTGAGTAACTCTGAGACTCACACTTATCTCTCCTCTTCCCCACTGAGTGCTTCAGGGCCCTAGTCAATGGGCCATGGCCAAAAAGTTTGTAGCATCTTTTTTTTTCTATTACTATGTATTTTGTTTAATCAAATGTAATGAGGTTTGTGGAAGCAGTAAACTGAAGTTATTTTCAAGTAGGAACTGTATTTAGCACCGTTAATTGAATCAGTCTAGTTAGTTGGAATAGAGCAGTGGCTGCTCGCCCTGGAATGGGGAAATTGAGCTTCTCATAAAACAGCGACTACTGTCCTAACACACTGAGGCACACACAGGCTGAGCATACGGAGTCCTTTCTGGGTGTCAGCTCTGCCTCTCTACAACAGGACTGCCCTTGGTGTCTTCATGCCTGGCTGCCATGAAGAGACAGCAAGAAACTCCAACTGTGGAGTGGCTGGATGTAACACCGCACAGAGGACCCTCCCAACCCTGTGTCTTGTTAGCTGTAGGCTTGTGTCCTTACTACACAAATGGAAACCCAAGACTTAGGTGGATGGAGAAGTGAATGGCCAAGTCTATGCAGCACCACTTCTACCCACAGCCCGAGAATCCCTTCTGAGGACTGCGATAGAATTAAAAGTGGATACAAACATTCACTGGCCCCTTCCAAAGGGGCATAAAATCAACCTCATCTCCCTTGCCCTTTGGCGGACCTTAGCAACTTGGGTAGTCTTTTAGAAGGAGATGGAGGTGATGATCTGGGACCTGAGAGGTCAGGCTGTTGGAAATTGTGCTGTTCTGTCCTGGCCTCAGGGAATCCAGGTATCTCACTGCAGCCTCTGGAAACAGAGATGCTGTGTCCTTCTGTGGCTGGATGTAGAAGCATCACAAGGGCGCTTGAGCCCTTTTCCAGGTGTGCTGGATTCCACCGTTGCAGCCCTGGTCCTTGTGCTCTCTGTCCTCTGTGCTGTGGTCCTGGGAGCTAGTGACAGTGTTGCTGCCACTCAAAGCGCGGTGATGTTGGAGACCTGAATGGATTTCTAGAGCACTCGATCCACGCAAGTGTCCAAGGCCATTTCCGGAAAGAAATGCTAAGCGGTGAAGCCTGTGGAGCAGTTGCCTGGCTCTAAGTACAGACAAAGCTGGAGCCATCGCTCGAGCCACTTCCCTAGAACACACCCCCTGGTGCAGTTTGAGGAGTCATCTCTTGTTAGGAGACTCATCTCCAGAGTGTCTTCCCTCTGCCCCCTCCCTGTTTCTTTGGTGTACCCTTTAACTCTCCCCACACCTTGATTTCTGTATCATTCCCGTGCAGTGATGGCTATTACCACTCTCCTCAGTCTCCGTGGGCTTCTAGCAGATGTGCCCGTTTCTCTTCAGTGAAGTTTACACGGCCGGATTCTGGGCTAGGACACGAGATTCCTGAATACAGTGCCTAACACCTGGCAGGCCCTGCGCACATTGCAGGTGCACAAAGAACGTAGGGTGAACAAGAGAGACTCACAGAGTAACTACAGATTTCCTTGCCTCCTAAGATGGCCACTAGGCCTGAAATTCTGTCCTACAGCCCCCCACTATACGCAGCTGGTCTTTGTCAGCTTATGGGGTCTACACAGGATGGTCTGTGATATGCTGAATGACAGACCAGTCGGTCAAGGTGTGGATCCATAGTGTTGAAGGCCTGTGGTCAAGTGTGGCTTCTCGTTTGGATTGGGATGATATAATCACACACACAGATACAAGATTCCAAGATCTCCCATAGGGAAAGAGTATAATATAGCAGTGGCTACCAGAGGATGTGTGAGGACCCAGAGAACTCCACCGGCAGGGATAGAGCCACCGTCCCTATGGGAATCTGATGGAAACAATTCGCCTCATGTTGATACTACAGAGTGAAACAGACCGTGGCCTTAACCCAGTTTCTTCTCAGAGTAAAAACTCCTCTTTCCTCACATTTGATAAGAGTTAAATCAACAACTATGAAATTTCATCAAAATCTGGTCACAGATACTACTTTTAAACGTTCTCTGGGGCCACTCGCTACCCCTAGATTGAGCTGTGGAGGCCAGCTGAGGGGATCTGGGGCCTGTTGGTGTCCTAGGGCATCTATGAATCACAGCACACGGCCCCCGGCAGTCTGCTGGTCTCAGAACTCTGTGTGTGAAAGATGGCTTCCCTTACTCATGGAAGCTCACATCATGTTGAATCCCAAATGCCTGGGCAGGAACCGGAGAGAGTGCCCAACCTTCTGGCAACCCAGCATGCTGGAATTCATTGGTATTTAGAAACACATTCATGCCCTTTTCATTATATGTCTAACATTTAAAGACTCCAAAGTCACAACTTGTTAGAGCATGGGACTCGGAGAGCTTGGGAGCCATGGGGGCATAAATAGAAGGTTGCCTTCAGGAGTAAGGGTCTAAGGAGGGGTTTACTGTGAAGCAGTTCTCCAGGGCTCCCTGAGCCTCTGAGCCTGGCCTGGTGGCCTGCCAGGAGTGCTGCTCCATGCCTGTCTGAGCAGTTCAGGATAGCCTATACCTGGTTTAGGGGAACTTAGGTGTGCAGTGGTCTGGATCTTTCTTCATTGATTGAATTGTCTAGCAGTTGTGTCCCAACTTTATTTTCAGGGGGATAGGTATGGTCTTAACCTTGTGATCCTCTCAGGGTCTGACTTTGGTGTCAGCACATGACTGATGCTTCGAACTTTGACCTGAAAAGTTAGGTGACTTTCTTTAGCATCTCCATTTAAGCAAACAGACAGACAAACTTATTTTAAAGTGTGTGTGTGTGTGTGTGTGTATGCAATGTGTGTGCATGAATTTAGGTACTCATGGAACCCAGAGGCATCGGATCTCCCTAGAGCTGGAGTTACAGACACTTGTGAACCTCCTCATCTGGATGATATTCACACACTGGTCATCTGCAAGACCAGTACCTGTTCTTAAACTCTGATCCATTTCACCAGCTCCTATACTTAACTTCTTACTTGAATGTAAGTGAAACTGGATATTCCATGAAGCAAGAGAAAGAATGGGATTTTAAAATAAATTTAAAATTAGTCACAGTAATATGACATTATTAAACATTTCATAAAACAGAGAGAAAGAAGAGAAAGGCCACTCAACACACCAGGCGTTGGAGATCTGGGGCGTGACACTGCCTGCCTCTGCAGCCTCTGTGCCCTCTGCTGATAGGACACAGTCCTACTGGACCCTGTGTTTCTTTTAGATGATGCATGGGGGGGTTTGAACATGTGACTCACACCCTTGGCCTTTGACCTAGCTGTTGTGCTGCGCTAGAAGTATGGGAGGTCCGAGAGCCCACTGTGGCACGACACCACGTGACTCGGCACGGATGTTTCCTCTCTGAGCCTCTGTTTAGGACCCTGGAGAAGAAAAGCAGTCTCCAGCTGCTGCTTCCGGAAGCACTGCTCTAACAGGGCTCAGGAGAAACACACACAGTCAGGTGGAGACAGACTCTAGAAAGGCCATGCCACTCTTCTGAGGCGAGGAATCCTCACCCCACCCCCATCAGAGGGGCTAAAGGCTGGGTGTGACTGATCAAAGCACTTTATAAAAATTGCTTATTGGAACTGATTTATGTCCATAACTAATATGTGTTAATTAAAATATCTTTTAGAAAGAGATCTTTACAGAGAGGAAGAGTGAGCGCTTGTGTGGTGGTCCATGACCATCGTCCCAGTAGTTTGGAGATGGAGGCAGGAGGATGAGGAGTTCAGGAGAACATCCTCTTCAGTTACGTAGCCAGAGTGAACTTCTGCGCAAGCCTGGGATGCAGGAGGCTCTGTCTCAACAAAAACAAAAGGAAGAGGGGGAAAAGTGTCGGGGGAAGAAACCAAAATGGAGGAAGTGCAAAATTAGTGTGCACTCAGAGAGTGGAAATCGAAATTCTGAGGGGTGGACCTAGCGGTGAACGACGGCCTTCAAGCTATTGATGCTCTGTCTCTCCCCCTTGCCATGGTCTCTCCTTCAGACTGTAAGGCACCCCCCCCCAACATTCTAATTTAAAGGAACTGCAACAGTGACCAGCTTGGCCAGAAGAAAGGCACACAAGGCTTTTATTTTCAAAGCTGTGCTCCCTGGCTTTGGGGACTGCTTCTTTTGAGCAGCGTCTATTCAGATCAGTTGCTCGGCTTTAATTGGATTGCTTGTTTTGTTATTTTTTTTTTTGAGTTCCTTGTGTATTCTGGACATCAGCTGTCTGTCAAATGAATAGCCGGTGTCTTCCTTCTCTCCATGCCACACCTGTTTCCTTTGCTGTGTGGAAGCTTTCTCGTTGGATCTAAACCCGTTGGTCTGTTCTTGTTTTTATTTCTTGTGCTTTGGGGGTCATGGCCAAAGAATCGCTGCCTGTACCAAGGTCTCTCCCCAACAGTTTCATTGTTTGATGCAGCACAGTTAGGTCTTTGAGAGAGACTTGTTGAGTTGGTTTCCATGCACTGTGAGATGGTGTCACGTTCTGTGTGTGCTGAAGGGCCACAGCACATGTCGCAAGTATAAACCACTAATGCTTAGTATTGATCATATTTAGATAAAACATGACAACTGCATGAAAGGTCTTTTCATCACTAAGCCACCAGCAGGACAATTGGTGTCTTCACAGAGGAAGAAATTAAAACAGCATTTTCAGGTGAGATCTGCTGAGATCAGGAGGTACCGCCATCAGTTCCACAGGAATGTCAATCAATCATCAATCCATCAATCAGTTTGCATAATGGTGGATTGACAGGAAACATTCTCTGAGTGGATTTCAAAGGCTCAAAGGCAGTGACCAATTCTCAGTTTACATATTTTCCTCATCTGTCATTCTGTCCTTTTTATCATCTATCATTCTATTCTATCTGTCTGTCTGTGCACCCATTTGTTTGTCAACTCTATCTGTTTGTCTGTCTGTCTATCTATCTATCTTTCTCTCATCTTTCCATCAGTCCCATCAGTCTCTATCTACCTATTAACAATTGTGCAATCAAACCCTCTATCCATTGAAATTGCATGGTTAAGTACCAACAGAACCCAAATTAAGCTGCAGAGTGATCACAAACTGAGGCCAAGATGCCCTTGGAGCCATCACTTTGCTTCCTTCCTTGAGCTCCAAGTGCGCCCACTCCCTGCATCATCACAACAGCCTGCCAGTCCGTTCTTTATCGTGCAGCTAAGAAAACCGAAGCACAGTAACCTTGGGTACTTTACCGAGGTGGCTCAGCTAGCAGATAGTGGAGCTGAGCTCTGAACCCTGGCTCCGTTTTCCAGTGTCCACTATCCTAGTGACCAGCCGCCTTCCAGGAATCAGCTTCATAATCAGTGTGATGTCTCACTTTACAGAGAGAGACTGGCTCATGCTGAAGGTCTATGAGATTTTTCCCAGGGTCACACAGCTAGTGAGCATCATACTAGGTCTGCTGGAGTCAGCTTCCCATCTGGTTCAGGCTGAAGAGCCCTTCATAACCATTCTCCCCTTCAGTGAAGATGTCGATGGTGCTGCCTGCTGGCTACTTCAAGCATCCTGCATTGAAAACTGCCTAGCGTTTGGGGGTTCATTCTGTTAGTGCCAACCACTGAACTATCATCTCTTCTTAGAACTTGTTTGATACCATTGGTTTGCCTCCCAGGTCAGCCTGTCAAGCCTGCATCCTCAATGCTGAGAAAGACAGAGTAATGGAAAGGCTTCTTGCAGCATGGTGTCTCCACGAACTCACACGAGCTTCCAGACGTGGTAGCTTCTGGAGGTTTACTCCAGACTTGGGAGCTAAGAGTTGCTTTGTTTTCCTCCACCTTAGCCCCTGACATTTTCCAGGCTTGAACATCAGACACTTAAGCACCAGGTACCTGGCTGGTGTAGTCAAGGGCAGCAACAAAGCTCTGGACAGTGATGGACAACAGTTTCTGGTTCTGCCGGACAGGGGTCCACTAGTTGGTTATCCCCGAGTAAGCATCCGTGTCTATCCATGCCATGATACTTACTACTGGAGAATTGGGAGGATGGGGCCTAAAGTCCATGGTGATTTGAACCAGGCACTGAGAACTGATGTATGTGGGTCCCTTTACAGGTACCACAACATAGCAGCTACGGAGGAGGGGGTGATGCATAGCTGTTCAAGCCTTAAACATGTGTGACCAGACGCCCCTTGAAGCCATAATTATTTGGGTCAGTTCTTCCCCCACACGGTACCTGGCACAGGATTCATGTTCAGTCGCTGTTAGATGTTGTTGTTATTGCCATTGTTGTTGTTGTCCTCATGCTCTTAATTCAGAGAGTGCTCTAAGTCTGCCATAAAGCAAAAGGCAGTGCCAGAGGCAGCTACGGGATCCTCTCGCTTGATGAAGTGTCATTAAGAGATGCCATTGATGGTATTGGCAGCATCATTATGAAGTCTGTTGGTGGTGGTAATAAGGCTGGCACATTTGGGATGCAGAATGACACTTCTCAAGACAGTGGCAGAGCTTAGGCTGGTGTAGTGATGCCAGGATGTGGCTTGGGATCTGGGAAGGGCTGTGTGCCTGAGAGAGCGATGTCTGAAGAGCCAAGCGCTCACCTTTGCCAGGGTCTGCTCAGCTAATCCCTTCCTGTGTGGTAACTTTGTATGCAGCATCCCACTTCTATAAGACTCAGTTTCCCCAGGCTTGGCTGAGAGAGCTGGCGCGGCAATGTGACAGCTCTCCAATATCCAAGGCCCAGAGGGCTGGAATCCCTGTCGGCAGCTATGATGGAAGGAGCAGGAGACAGAACTTGTCATGGAAGGTGTCAGGTTAGAGGTGACAGTGGAGATGCCAGTGAAGAATGGACTGGAGAAAAGGGTTGCTGGGGAGACTTTTCCATGTGTTGGTTAAGGATGCTGATCATGAAGGTGGAGGTGGGTACCACCTTTGCCTACAGCATCCATAGTCTTCCTCCACTGACCATACCAACATCTCACACAGACACAAAGGGGAAAGCAACACTTAAAAGAAAGAGTCAGGCAAGAACCATTAGCTCCTCCATGTTTAAAGAGACTGTTAGTCCAGACCCCAGGGCAGAATTTTCTCGAATGGATGAACTCAAAGCTCCATCTGTAGGCAGGAAGCTGACCATCTTCTAAAATCCTTCAGCGTCTTTCAGAATCGCAACATGGCTCTGAACTATCTTCCTTTCTTTTCCCTTCCTGCTCTTCTTGCCTGGTATCCTCTCCCCTTGCACCCTTTTGAATAATATTGATAGCTCACCTTCTTCGTGTTGCGCACTGGCCTTGGAGTGCAATCAGCACTGAGTGTCCATTAGTTTGCTGCTCCACAGCTCCCTGGTCGGGGGCCGTCTTTGCCACACTCGTTCCAGACAATGTCTGAAAATGTAAACTAGACAAAGGTCTAACTGTCCAGCAAGCACGACTCCATGATGACAACGTTTGATTTTTAAATGGGAACCAATTTCTAATGGTTGTGTTTAAGCCTGATCCCCGTTCATCCTCCTGCCACCAGGATGCCTGTCACTCAGATTGCACAGGTTTCAGAGTCTTTTATCTGATTCGAATGTGCCTGTGCCTAGGGAATAGGCTTGCACTCAAAATGTAAATAGGTGGGTTACTCTCCCTCTTAAAGCTATTACTGTGTCGATAGATGTCTGGTTATGGTTGAGGGTCTGTCAGCATTTACATTAGCAGCCTTATTTTGCAAGGCTTAAAATGCCATTAAAATCTGTTCAACTTGGTTGTTCAAATGGCCAAATTATCCAAATTTATTTTAGAAACCTATTTGGGTCCTCATTCATTGGGGAACACACACATACACACACACACACACACACATATGTACACACACACAGAGGCATGCACACACTCACCCACATACATGCACACGCACACACATTCACACATAAATACATGCACTATCATGGTTTCTTGAGGTCAGAACTGTAGGCAATGTTTCCAAGACCACGCAGCTGGCAGCTCACCCTGAACTCAGTGTCATCGGTCAACTTGAGTGTTCACTACAAAAGTTGTGTGCGTCTATGGAGAGGCTGCCATTGCTGTAAGTAAGGGGTGAGATTATATGAGGCCATTATCATTATAGTCCACACTTCTAGCTTTTTGAAGAGGTTGAAGAGAAGAGGAAAGATTTACAGAGTTCATGTGAGCAGGAGTTGTGTGTATAATTAAATATTATCTAATTAAACCACACTATAGCTTTCCATGGTAGGTTCTGTGAATCCATTCTCTCTCTCTCTCTCTCTCTCTCTCTCTCTCTCTCTCTCTCTCTCTCTCTCTCTCTGAGAAGGGGTTTCTCTGTAGCTTTGGAGTCTGTCCTGGAACTTACTCTGTAGACCAGGCTGGCCTTGAACTCACAGGAATCCACCAGTTTCTGCCTCCTGAGTACTGGGATCAAAGGCGTGCACCACCACCTCCCGGCTTGAACCCATTCTTCTAATTGAGAAAATTGAGGTTCTGAAAATTAGCAATAAATGGAATTATGTGGAAGACTAAGATTTAAGTCAATGTTTCAGTTCTAAAAATCTCCGATGTATTCGTGGGCTGAGGTGTAGCTCAGGTGCCTGGACAGTGTCCATGAAGCACTGTATGAACTGGGCATGAGGGTCTGTGCCTGCCATCCTGTCACTCACGAGGTGGAGGCAGGAGGACCAGAAATTGAAAGTCGTCATCAACATAATGACTTTGGAGTTCCAGGTCAGCCTGGGTAGATAAGATCCTGTCTCAAAAATAATAATAACAAGCAAAACCTAACAAACATAAAAATTAAAATAAGCTTTTAGATACTTATGGTAATAGTCACAGATAGATCAAATAAAAAGTGTAAGAGATTTCACTGCTTGTGCAGGTGATTTTGGGGAATTGGAGAGCAAAACACTTGCCCCAAATGTCAGGCCAATGGTTAACTACAATCTCCCATCTCTCCTTCCCTATCCTCTTCTTGACTTTCCGTGAGGACGCTGAGCATGTGATGTGGCCACCATGCTCAAGTGGCCATGTCAATTTCTTCTGTTATTTGTAGTTACTAGTTTCTGCTCCAGGACGGTCATTCCCAAATGTTTTCTGATGATGAACTCATGTCGTAAGAGGAGAGGTGAGCAAAAAGAGAGGGAGAAAAGAAGGCAAGAGGAAGAAGAGAGGGAGAAGGAGAGGAGAAAAGTAGATTAAAGAGAAGAAGAAATGGGGAGAAGATGAGAGAGGAGAAAAGATGAGAGAGAGCAAGAGAAGGGAGAGAGACAGAGAGGAGAGAGGGGAGAGAATGGAGAGAGGGGCAAAGAGAAGAAAGGGAGAGAAAGTGAAGGAGAGAGGACAGGGCAGAGAGGAAGGTGGAGAAAGAAAAGGGCAGAGTGAATAAGAGCCAAGACAAAGAAGAGAGAGGAGAGATGGAAAATGAGAAGAAAAGAGGAGAGGAAAGAGAGGAAGAGGAGGAGGGGAGAGGAAGAGACACACATACAGGACACACACACACAGACTTCTGTGGTCCTTTTGTAGCCTAGCATCAGAGGGACACCTTACTTCCATGGTGTACTGGCTGTGAGAACTGAATCCCTGGATCCGACTCCTGCCCCCGTGGGACCCAGGTGTTGCACAGGTTGAACAAGGTGCCTCATCCCTGTCTTGCTGGCTGTCTACCACACATGCCTGGCTCCCAGTCCCTGTGTTTCTTCTGCTCTCCAAGAGCCTCTGAGCTCTTCATGGGCTCGGATGCCTTGGCAGTTTTAGCCATGTCCCTTTCAGAGGGTGGCGGACAGCATGGAAATCAGCTTTGCAGAATCGAGTAGTCCGGTGGTTTTCCTAACAAGTGGCACAATGGTACTGTGATGAACCTTACCTGATACCGGGATCATTTGATTCTTAATCCAGAGCTTGAAGGCACCCGAGCTTTCCATGGACGCTGATCTTCCTGTTGAGAACACTGCTACAGATTCAAAACTTACCTGTTTTGAATTGCTCCCTGGCCGTGAGTTTTTGTGCTCTCTTCTATAGAAGCTGAGTAGTTACTTATATCATTTATAAATGAAGAAATATGTCTCCCATATTTGTGGTGACATCTCCCACATTTCTCCTTACCACTTACTGTCCCCACCATGCCTTCTCTGGGAGCTGTCCTCACAACCCCTCATACCCCACTCAGAGAGTCTCTCCTTCTTAGACAATTGCTAAGAGGTATAAAGTCCGCAGTGTCTGACAGGATGGTAAATGTTTGTGTGGATGAAGGAGTGAATGGATGGAGCAGGCCTCCATTTCTCTGAAATATACCCCCGCAGCCTCTCCAGGCCCTCACCCGCCACCCACCTCTACCCCTGCACACACTATCTCACGTATCTCTGCTACCGGTTGGTTTTGCTCTACACAGATCTGGCCGGGGACAACTCAGTGAACCGACTGCTGGGTTACCTCATGCGGTGAGCACTTTCAGGCATGGACCTACCAAGCCGCCATGATGAGCAAGAACAGATGTGTTCTCTTCCCTCATGGGAAGACAGACGGTAATTGAATAATCACACGTGTGCAGCCGCCCATCCTCTCGAAGCACTGAAGGGAAATTGCAGGGTGTTCTGAGAACATTAGTGTAGAGGGACCCACCCCAGTCTGGGGTTCAAGGGAGACATGAGTGAGCATGGAGGTGAGTGGCATAGGGGCAGAGGAAGAGAGAACCTTTCAGGCTGTGGGGACAGAGGACAGAGTACTCAGAGGTCCCGAGGCAAGACGAGGGTAACCCTGTGTAGCTCAATGGTCAGTTAGCTTTTATTCCGTGTACTTCAGTTTCTTCCCCTGAGACTCTGGGCTTGGCCATGTGTCTTGTGTCTCCTGGTGGGATGTAGTAGGTTCAGCATGAGCAAGAGTTTGGAGATGCTTGTTCAAAGGTGTTTCCATGGACGGCAAATGCCTGGATCAAATCTTAAGCCTTGGGTGGGAGCCTTGGAGCAGCACCTGCCCATTCACACCCCAAGGCAGGACCATGCCTTGGTGTATGGTGTACATCATTGGACACTGCAATGAGGGGTGGCCTGGGCTGCTGGAGGGGTGCAGGGTTAAGCTGGTGCCTTGAACAGTGGTACAAGATGCAACTGGGAGAGCAGAGGTCATGCTGAGTTTTGAAGGTCACTGGATGGTTCTTTTAAAAAACTTTTATTTATTCTTTCATAATTTTGTCACATAAATATGTTATCTGCCAGGCTGTGATGGTGCATGCCTTTAATCCCAGCACTCGGGAGGCGGAGGCAGGCAGATCTCTGTGAGTTCGAGGCCAGCCTGGTCTATAGAGCGAGTTCCAGGACAGAGAAACCCTGTCTTAAACACACACACACACACACACACACACACACACACACACACACACACACACACACACACACGTTATCTATCTATTATGCATCTATTCATCTATTATCTATCTATCTATCTATCTATCTATCTATCTATCTATCTATCTATCTATCTATCTATCTATCTATTGCTAAGAGCCCTTGCCATTTTTGCGGAGAACCCAGGCTTAGTTCCCAGTACTCACATGGTAACTTACAACTGCCTTTGACTCTAGTTCCAGGAAATTCAGTGCTATCTTCTGGCCTGCATAGGAACCAGACAAGTACACAGTATCCATGCATACATGCAGGCAAACACTCATACACATAAGAATAAATGCATTTATATATGTATATATATATTATTATATAAAATAGATATATACACATGCATACAGCTACACAATGCATGTACTCACATGTATGTATACACACTACACACAAACACATACTTGCACATGCACACACACATATACACTCACAATACTCTCCACTGTCTTCTCTTATTCCCCCCCACTTCCTCCCAAGAAGGTTCCCCTTAAAGCCTCTTGTCCTTTTGAGTTTGTTTCCTGCCTGAGGCATTCAGTTAGGTCATTCACAGGTGCAAGGCTGGGGGTCATCCTTAAGCAAGGGCAACTTCCCAGAGACCACACTACTGAAGAACGTGCCTTTCCTGCCCTCAGCAACCTCTAACTGCCTTTAGCTCCTGTGGAGGGGTGAAGCCTCAGGAGGCCCGCCTGTGTCCCTGGTGGCCTTGCTTGGTCCCGTCCTGTGCCATGAGCTAGGGAAGGCAGACATCAAAGAAGAGAATTTTGTAGAAATCCTCACTTTTGCCCAAGTCATTAAGGCAGAACCACCTGTAATGGTGAACATCACACACTCCGTGCCTGTCCCTCCAGCGTCCCCAGCATTGGTTTTCAACTGTCCTCAGAGTGCATCTCTGTGATGTCCCATAGCAGGAGTATTGGCATTTATTACCTTCTTCCCAGCCACTCTTTTGTTTTTGTTTTTTTTTTTTTGTTTTTTTTTTTTTTTTTTTTTTTTTTTTTTTTTTTTTTTTTTTTTTTTTTTTTTTTTTTTTTTTTTTTTTTTTTTTTTTTTTTTACAAGGATGTGCCATCTGACATTGTCTTAGGTCTATTTCTTCCCTAGACTGGGATGCTCCGAGGCCAAGGTCTGCACTTCTAGCTTCTCTGTAACCCATACTCGTGACTCACTGTGCTATGTGGACAACGTCTGTCCAAGGACAGAGAGGTAAGCACACCTTTCTTGAGCAGATGATGCTATGGCATCCGGTACAGCCACACACAATGCTCAGAGCCCTCATCTGGAACACAGGGATATGAGGACAGCTGCCTTTCTGGACTGTTATGTGGTCCTGAGCGGGTCTGACAACCAGGAGCCATTCAGACATATTAATTAATATAAATGTACATCATAGTTTTCTTAACCACTGGGTCATCATCCCAAGTTTATTTGGACTGGGGACTTCCTCTCATCCATTCAGGAATTCAGTGAACGTGTGATGTATGTAATACATCTTGGATGTTTTGATGCAAGGGGACCTTGATAATAGAGAGAACATGTTTGCCCTCAAGGACCCTGACTATCAGGGAATAAACACATATGTTCAGGGAGGGCCTCCTTTTGACACAACTAAGCTCGACAATAACATTCTCCTGAACTGGATCCCCAGGTATTCCTGGGACTACCTGGAACTTTGGGCTTTGGAAGCCACTTGCTAGAAGGTTGCAATAAGTTCCAGGGTCACTGGCCTGGCCAATAGCCTGGGGCCACTAAAAGTGTCAAGTCTCAGCAAGGAGACTGGGTTAGAATATGCGGTTTAGTCTGTTTAGAAGCTGCTTGCCCCACTCCTCTCCCATTTCCTGTTCCTCCAATCTCTGCTATGAGAGCTGAGTCTCTTTGTATTAACTCTTCCCTGGCATTTGCCCTCCTTTCTTCCCTCCTTCCCTTCCCTTCTCATTCCTTCCTTCCTTTCCCTCTCTTCTTCCCTCCCTCTTCCCCCTCCCTCCATCTCTTCCTTCTTTTCTTCCTGTTTTCATTTAGACTCTTATGAAGGAGCCCAAGGTGACACAATGCAAATGTGGCCTCTGGGTCACGTGACTGCAGTTGAGTCTCCCTAAGTGTCCACGTAGTCATCACTTCCCTTGTGGCTGTGACCAAACACCTGACAAGAAACAACTTGTAGAAGCGTTCATTTTGGCTCATAGTCTGAGGGGGATATGGTCTGTCCTGGAGAAGAAGACAGGACAGCAGGGGCCCCACAGAGACAGGAATGTGCTGCTCACTTCCTCACACCCCAGGGGAACAGGGCACACAGAATAAGGAGGAAGTGCCACTGGGTTGTCAATCTCAAGGCCCAACCCCAGTGACTCACTTCCTCCAGCAGGTGGGGCTTAATCTCTTAAAGGGTCCACAACCTTCTAAACCAGTGCTACCAGCTGGTGACCAAGTGTTCAGACGCTTGAGCCCGTGGCAGACATTTCATATTCAAGCCACAAGAACCTCAATGACCTTTTGTCCCCCCGCCCCATTTACTGAGCATTTTAATAAGGAAATTTCCTTCAGAAGACCAGTGTGGGACTAACAGGAGTGAACTTGGCTTAGCCTGGACAACTCAGAGTGGCGTAAGAGGTGCTAGTCTTTCTCTTGTTCCTTTCTGCTAACCACCTCACATCTCACACAGGGCTCAGAAACTTGTACAAGGTAGAGCACATGGAAAGAATTCAAAGGTTACTGAAGAAATCAAAAAGAGAGAGTATGTGTGAATGATGCACCGATTAAGACCCACAGACTTGTTGAAACAGCAAGGAAGGGAGACAGTCACACCAAAGGTGTCTTGGCAGCTCAAGTGGCAGGGAAGAAGGTAGAGACTCAAAGAATCTGTGACAGGACAGGATATCTGAGCCTAGGGGCTGTCACTAGTCCTTGAGGGTTGTGTCACTAGGCTGTGACACGCTGGGAACATCCAGCAGCCCTTCAGATTGGTGGGATGATGTCAAGAAACAGAGTATCCAGCCCACCCGGAGGAAGGGAACTTCCAAGCTGAGGACTGGCATCCGTTGAATGGGTGGCGGTGTGAGGTGGAGGCAGATAGGATCAAGGCCGTCTTGGTTGGGAGATCTGATCCCTTTAGCAGCAGAAGCAGGAAACCTTAACTTGGTCTCTCTGAGGAAGGGTACCTTTCTGTCTTCCTATAGCAGGGTACCTTGTAACCATTTTACCTGCATCCATCAGGAATTCAAAAAATTGGAAAATATCTTATCACACCTATGAAGTCTAACGTGCCTCCTCATTTGCATAAACTGCATCAACGAAAAGAGGGGCCATGCGATAAATCACTAATGTCAGAGGCCAGGCTGTATCGCAATTATTCTTATCAATCCCGAGTAAGACAGGAAGTGCCTGTTTTTAGAGTGAATAGTGTTCTACCATTAGTGAGATGCTAACACGTCCACAAAGGGTATCCGAGCTGACTGGTCACACAGGGGTGATTCTGGTCTTAGTCCTGTCTGGAGAGTCCCAGCTTTATCTTGTGACTAGAGAGTCACAAGGATGGCAGAACCTTGCCTGGTCCTGCCTCAAAGAAACAAATTGGAGTAGAAAGTAAATGTGTAAAGCTGGGCATGCTGGCACACACCTGCAATCCTAGCACTTGGGAGGCAGGAGCAGGAAGATTACCATGAGTTCAAAGGGCAGCCTGGTTTCTATAGGAAGTGTCAAGCCAACCTGAGCTATCGAGTGAGACTATGCCTCAGAAAACCAAGGGGAGAAAGTGTGTCTGTAGACTGTGTAGACATGTGACTGGAGCGATGGATTGGTGGGTGAAACTCCTGCCTTGCTTGTACAAGGACCCAAGTTTGGTCCTCAGCACCCATGAGAAAAACAGAACCCAACAAAACAAACGGGCATGGTGGCAAGGACCTGGCCAGGTATAGAGAACTTGCACCCATGCCTTTCTGAAGTTGGAGCTGGACCTTCCGGCCTCTAAGTTGCCCCATCTCTTCACAGGTGGACAGTCTTCAGAGAATGTTGGAGGTGAGGGGGTGGAGACTTGTGGGACTGCCTTAGAAATGTCCTCCTGGGGTTGGAACATAGGATACATCCCAATGGGGGTGGCCTGTCATTGAGCATGGTGTCTTCAGATCCCCTGAACAACGGACAGTTCATCTTTGGATCTGCTCCTCAGTGCTCTTGGCCACACTGTCTGGGCAGGGTGATGAGAGGTTGTGATCTATAATGCATTAATAGTTTCAGTTTATGCACGGTCTCCTGCTAACGGATACTTTACATTTCCTCCTCCCGAGAATTAATCTTGAATTGTGCTACTTTTGAATTACTTGAGGCCTTTGGGAATAGGCCTATATCCCTCGCAAGAAAATTAATCACCCTGTAAATGACTTAACCCGCCTCTCTGGGCTTCTCAGCATAGATTGAAAATGGGAAGCAAAGTGTGCGCCTCAGACTAGCCTCCACAACACTTGGACTCTCTCCCTCGGAGCGTCGCTTCCAAGCTACCCACCCCTCCCCATCCCCAAACCAACTCCCCGCTCTCCAATCCTCTCTTCTTCCTGCCTCTCGTTCCAAACTCTCTCTGAAGCTCTTCATCAAATGCCAGGTCTGGGAGCTCGCAAAGTTGAATTCATACAGCAAATGCCCTTGACAAATTCTGGGAAGGGTGCCCGCGTTCTATCACTACTTTCTCTCAAGTTCGAGGCAACACAGAGCATTGTGGGGACACAGCCCTTTCCTGTTGCAGGGAACACTGTGTCACCGCCTTCTAGAACAAACTCTTTAAGGACGTTTATACAACTTTTCAACTGGGCTGTATCTTTGTCCTCCAGCTGTTTGAGGACCCCTGACTGTGATTTCCGGTCTGAGCTCTGTCTCCCCACAGCCATCAGAACATGGAATCCATGTTCTCCTCTTGTCGTTTCCTTGTTCAAGGAAACCATTTCATTGCAGAAAAGGCCAACACGCAGGGTGTTCATTGTTGTTGTTATTACCAGAAAGACGTTGCTGGAAACCTCTAATGGAGGATGGTATCCCGTCCTTCATCTTCAGGGGAGGGTGCTGAGAGTCAGCGGGGCAGTCAGGGCCCCTGGGTGAGTAAGGATAGAAGTCAGGCAGGAAGCTCCTCTCAGCTCCTCCGCTTACCCAGGGTTGTTACACTATCTGAGCTTCTTAGCCAGGTCCCAGGGGAAAAGACTAGGGGAGTTTTTCAAAACTCTGTATAGCTACCATAATGAACTGAGGTGGCTTAAACAGCAGGTTTGCTAACAACCCTCAGAGACTTCCAGACAGGGCATGTCCTTAGACAGAAAATCAGCTCACTCTGCCTAGCCTGCCACAGGCCCAGCTCAGTCACACAGCAGGCCTGGGAGTGTCTTTCAATCTGTCCAACTTCACAGGATAGGAGTGGACAGCCCATTCTAACCCAGAAAAAGAGAAAGTTCAAAACTGAAAGTTTAATTTCTACCCAGTTTATCATTTTTCCCTCCATCATGAAATCATCATCATCTACAACAACAACAACAACAACAACAACAAACAGTCAGTCAAACCCTCATCAGGGAGGAGCCCTCTGTGTTCCTCCCAGTCCTGGGACTGGAGGTAGAAGGCAAAGGCATAGGCACGGTTGGTTTCTTCGAGATGTCCCCCTCTGTGTTTTCCTGTCATCACTCTCTGGTATATCTGTGCCTCAAACTTCTCTCATAAAGAGGCCAAGTTGTGACTCAGAGCCTACTTTAGTGACATACTAACTGAATTACCTTGCAGAGGAATTTTTTAGGTTCATAATCTAAGGGACTGGGAATCAGATCCTGAACGTAGGGACCTGAGGGGATAGAACTCAGCCTACAATAGCCTACCCTCTGCTCCTCCATCACGGCTTTCCTGCCTACAAAATACACTTACCTCTCTCAATAACTCTTGAAGTCTAAACCTATTGCAGTTCGACTCCAAGTCTGAAGTCTAGTTCAAACATCAAATAACAGCGAAATCAGAGGTGGCTGGGATTGGCTTTGAAATACCAGGCTTCTCCATTTGCCATTTGGGAAATCCGACTTGAGAGGGGCTTGTCAAACACACCAGTGACAGGGGCAGGCCAACCAGTCCACAGTCACCAGGTAGAGTGTACAGAAGAAACAGGTCAGAGTCTCCCAGAGACACCCACATCCCAGTGGGGAAAACTCTACTACCCTCTTTCCTCATAGATCACCTGGGCCACATGGAGGCACTGGCGTGATGGTGTCTGGCCACGCTCCAGCATCCACCCCACAGGTGGCTACCACACACTGGGACCTTGATACCCATTAATCAGTCGACTGGCTTAATTCTCATCATGTCCCCGAGCATGACTCTTTCTTCATTCAGAAGGAGGATGACAGTCAAGCTCCTGGATCAGGGACACAGGACTGGGTAAAGGTGTGGCCCCAAAGCTCTTGACCATCCTACAACTTTACCACTCCAGGTGAGGGCTTTGATTTCTAGAGCTCAAACCTCTGACCCATGGTGCCAGGATGTTTATCCTAACCCCAACCCTTAGAAGGAGTTAGATGGCAGATATGTAAGCCTTTCCTTGTCCCTGCTGCTAGGACCATGGCTGGCACAGAGCACACGCAATGCACCTCTGCTGTTGAGGGGTGAATGGGGAAGACTATGAGCTACTCCGAAAAGATAAATCAATTAAAACTCCAATCTCTCTAGAGACCCCCAATGGGCAGAATCCTTCAGCCCCTGCTCTGCATCTGCAGAGCCTGTGGAAACTTCTATCTGTCTTAAATAGTCCTCCTTTGTTTTTGTATTGTAGGAAATGTCTCCACGGAGCCGGTGATTAAGGTCCCCCAAGCAGACTTCTTAAGAAGGAGCACAAGGACTTGGAAAGTTTCGGTGTGCCAAAATGTCCAGCGCTCCACTGCCATGCTGATTCTCAGTGCTAAAATAAAAGATTTCCCTCACACAATCATTAATGCCCATTTTCTGGGAGTGCCTGTTAATTCCCGTTGCACATGTTAGCATGCTATGGCTGCAAGTCCTCAGGTTCTAATCCCTGAAATTCCAGGTTTGTTTCAAACTTCTCCCGCTGGGTTCAAGAAGTAGAAGTGGAAATCAGTCTACAGAGATGCTGCCTCCCCATCTGGTAAATTTAGCCATTTCTTTGCTTGCTGCAGCATTTGGGTGTGTGTGTGTGTGTAACACGGAGCAAGGCCGAGCTTACACCCATATCTGGAATGTGTGCACCTCAAGCTTTCCTCAGCACTCAGCTCAGGAAGCTGAGTCTCTGCTTTGCATCCTGCAGCCCCAGGCCTGTCCATTTCTCAGGACATCATGTGTCTTGACACCTGCCAGATTCAATGTGAATGGATTACTTCAGATAAAGGCTGTAGGCTTTTAAAAAGTGAGATACGTAGCAAGCACACCCTTCCTGTGGATAAGCAAGCCTGACACTGCCTACAACTTGTTTTATGATTCTCTGAATGGGAACCTATTGACATAATATTCAATAAATGGAAATCTTATGGCCGCTTTCACTTACCTCAGGTCCTGTAGCAAACAGGAAGTATCGATCACCCTGTTACTGCTCTTGTTTCTGCGAGGCCACATGGAAAGCAGAGACACCAATTTTCAGCTGTATTTGTTAATAGACTGTGGCAGAATTTATGTCCAATGAGTCGCCAGTAAGAGCTCATGAGTGGCGAGATCACCTCTGTCAATTTGCTCCTTCTCACCGCTGTAAAAAGCCTTGTGCCAGCGAATGACCGGAGGGTTTTAAAACACTAATTATCCATAAGTCATCGCACAGAGTGTCCCTAAATGGGATTAGACCAGCGTCACAGCCTGCTGACAGTGACTGCCCCTTCTCTGCCTACCTCGATACAAATTAAAGCTAAGGCTACACCTCCATGGCTAGGGAGAGGTGGGTATTCTTTGAGCCACCTCCCATGTTCCACGTCTGATGTGTTATGCAAAGCCCCTCTGTGTGGGGTGTTGACTTTGTCTCTTTGTCAGAAAGTTTGCCTGGAAAGCAGAAGTCAGTGAGGAGGTGATGATTTTGTGGGTTACTCTGTGCACCTAGACATAAGGAGGCCAGGCGCAATGCACTGGGTGACTTTGAGGTGCAGACTTCCCAGCCTTGTCTAAATGCGGGAGCCGGGAAGCTGAGTGGGTAGCACACAGTCTCTCTGAAGGCAATGCTAGTATTGGCTCTCTCTACCTCTACCTTTGGCCTTTCTCCTGGTCCCCCATCCATTCTTTTCCTGTCCACAAGTGTCTCTGGGGAATGTTCTATGCCCCAAGCTGAGAGTCAGGCAGGGGACACTAGAACGGGTCAGACTTCACACAGCTCTGGAGACTTTGCGCCCATGGGGTTCTGGACTGTCCTTGTTTTATAAAGATCTGTGAGCAGACCAGTACGGTTTGTGGGCAGGTGGGTGGTGCATGGCCAGTGGCTGCAAACTCAGGAGGAAGCACTAAGAAAGACCTGGGGTAGCCTGGAGGAGCCTAGTGAAGATAAAGTGGAGGGTGAGTCGTGGCATAGGACAGTCAGTAACAGAACAATGCACTATGGGGTGTCCTATGTCCTGGGGCTCACAAAGTGACTCCTTTATGAGGCATCTGGGAGATGCCACACTATTGAAAAGGTTGGTGGTCAGTGACAGAAAAAAAGTAGGACCACAAAGGATCCTGGAGAGACTGCTGCACAAGGATAATAGGAGGGACACAGCAGCATCCATCCTTGACATGAACACTGGGCCTCGAATAGTGCAACAGTATATGCATGTCCAACGTATATCTAGTGCACTGGGCATCATATGTGACCCAGAGATAGTTGGAAGTCCCTGGACCCCTACAACTCAAACGAAAACATTGTACCATTCCTCATGGGTACAATGAGCACCTGCTGGGTGCCTGGAACCAACCCTAGGGACAGTGAGGATGAGGAACTGCCTTTCTGGTGAGAGCTGGCTTTATTATGTGCTCTATGGGCATGAGCACACACACACACACACACACACACACACACACGAGTCATTATCTTCTTTTTCCAGTGTATGATGCATTCATAACAATTCACATTTACCATTAAATATTTTGGGTACAAAATGACTTTTAAAACCATCTACCCATGTAATTTCTGGGGCACGATTTATCCTTACTGCTAGACATTTTTTTTTCTTAAAATGTCAGAATTTATTGAACTTCCCTGGGTGGCTTCAAGCCACCAGGACACCCCTTCCTCTTCTCTTCAGCTCTTCTGCAGAAGAATTTGACCTTCGTGATGACAGGCTGCTTTCCCTTCCCCAGAACTTTGTATCAGCTCCAGTCTTGGTGTTTGCAGCGGAGACCCTTGTCTTCTCACTGACCAGTGCACAGTTTACCTAGGTTGACAGTTGGGCAGGAGCTCTGGTTCCTAGTTAAGTGGTACACAGACCAGCTCCCCCAGAGTCACCTGGGTGACTGGGAAGGGAAGGCAACCATTTTTAGAGCCTCCCTCCACATAAGCGGATCTCTGTGGTTGCCTATTCCTAGTCCAGGGTAAGTGTCCACCCTTGGAAACTTTGACACAGCAGACACTTGATGATACAAGGTATTTATTTACGAATGTTGCCTCTAGTGTACATGCATGTGTGTGTGTGTGTGTGTGTGCGCGCGCGCGCTTTAATCTGTTGGATATCTTCAAGTTTTTGAGCCATTAATGTTCCTCACTGATTTGTATGCAAACCATTCCTTTGTATGGTGTTTTAATTTTACCAATGGTGGTGTTTGATGAGAAAGTTTTAAGACTTTCTCTAGCCAGATGTAGTGAGGATTTCTGCTAAGAGTTTTTGCCATTGTTAGTTTGGGGGTGCTGTAACAAAATGGAGGAACACCTAGAGACTTTTCTTCACAGTTCAGGAGACTAGGAAGTTTGTGGTCAAGGCAGCAGCTGGTGCAACATCTGTCTGAGTAACAGCTTCCACTCATTGCCTCTGTCATCCTGAGCTCCAAGGATACAAGGTCGGAGGCATCCCTCTGTACACGGAGCCCACCGATAGGAGAGCCCATAATATTTTAGGGAGCTTGACTCAGAACAAAGAAGAATCCACGGCTCCAGTGCCAAAAGGAATTTCAGGATTAGCCAATATAGTGAAGCAGGGTTGGAAAGCTTATTAACAATATTATGAACAAAAGGCGCATGAGAAGAGAGGCAGTGCAGGCAGGAGGGTGTGGCACCCCAGATCCTTCCTCACATCCCCTCAAACTCCCTTGGCTTTCTCTCCTGCCTCAGGCCCCTTCAGGAAGACTCCTCAGAAGGCTTCATCTCCCATGTCATCCCCTTGGGGTCAGCCACCTATAAATCTTGTTGGGACACCATCTTTCAGACCACTGCAATTCCACCCCAAATGTGATGTTTATGCAATCCTTTCATACTTCCAGAGTCTCAGTACCGAGCCATTCTATATACTCTTATAAACTCTGATTTAAATTTGACCTACCCAAGTTGAACCCAGCCTTTCTTTTTATAATCTGTTGCTTTCCATCTTCATCTACGGGACCATTAATCTCTGGAGGTTTGGAATGTGACAATTATTTTCTTCTTTCTCTATTTTTACAGGGCTGAGAATCAGACTCAGGACCTGGCCCACGCTAGACAAAAGTTCTTTCTGCCTCTGTGTTGTGCCTTAACCTAAGCACACAGGCAAGTCTGTTTAGCATGAAGCACTGTTATGCTCCTTGAGTGGTTACTAAAGTGGTATATCCTAATTCATCACATACAATACACAGCATTTTCCTTTTACCATAAAAAAACGACTTAATATTTATTTAGGTAGATGTTTGGGTGTGGGTATGAGCACACAAATGCAGTGTTCAAGGAGGCCAGAGGAGTGTGTCAACTGGAATTACAGGTGGCTGTAAGCTTCCCATCATGGGTGCTGGGAATCGAACTCTGTTCTCTTGAAGAATGGCAAGTACTTTTAACAACTGAACTATCTTTCCAGCCCCCTTCCTATAATTATCATCAACATCATCCTCACCATCAACAGCAGCAGCAGCAGCAGCACCATCATCATCAACATCATCAACAACAGCAACAGTGGTTTTTCACTTAACTTCAGCTACCTGATCCAAATTAAAAAGAAAAAGACATTTCAGCTGGAATTGTGTTCCCTGTAAATATTAACTAAGCAAAAGGGACTGGTTCTCTTTTCCGTGTTAAAGTATGACTTGGGGGTTTTAAATAGACAATGGTCTAGCATTGAGTGTGAATGAGAAAGGTGAGTAGGGACCCATGGGATATACACATGTACTCGCAGGATGCTCCATGCTGACAGGGAATACTAAGGAAGTTTTCATTTGTGTAGCCTATTAGAAAACCAGTATTTTTGTGTTATGATAGAAAAGATAAACACTTTTCAATCATTTTTGCATTTGTTTGTGTTCTTCCTGATGTGACCTATGCTAGCTTGGCTCTGGGCATCCAACTCCATCCTGAGTGCTTGTTCTGTACCTGGTTAGTTTATTGAATTGGCTTAAAGCTATGTGGATTTTTCCATCGGTCCACTCCCTATGATGTAACAGAGCTGTTAGCTAATGATTTATGAAATGAGTGGTTATAAATAACTAATGAGCACCCCTTTCTTCTTTATGTTTTGTGTAATTGATGTTTATTGTTCCTGGCTCCCAGCATTGTCTGAATATGCAAGACAATGCCAAGACCTAGTGTCCACTCTCTCATTCTGACTTAAATGAGAATGTGTGTGGGTTCTAGCAGTCCAAGGACGCTCACTGTTGCTGGAGAACCCATCTTTAGACTAGGAAGGGAGTGTCCTGCTAGTCTTCAAATGCATCAGAACATATGTGCTTTAAGGAATGGCTGTTGAATGTATGGAATTTTATTTTGTTTTCTCTGAATATGGTCTCAGTTATGCACATTTTAAAATTAACTTTAGCATCTTATTGTGATGTGATAGATCAAATTAATAGATTTTTTTAATATTAAGCACCCTTAGACTTCTGCAAAATACTCTGGATTCTTTTTTGCGTTTAAATTAATTTGATTTAGGCTACCAACTGTTTTTTCACAAATAAATTGCATATGCAATTAATTACAACTATAATTATAGTTAATTATATGAAATAATAAAATATAAAACAATAAAAATATAATAAAATTGAATACATAAAATAATTACATATGTAGCAGTTTTTGTGTCATGTGATGGCTAATCTTGGTTGTCAAGGTGACACAACCTCAGTTGAGGAGTTACCTCCATCTGGTTGGTCTGCGGAGTGTTGTCTTGATTGCAAACTGGTGTAGGGGTGCCCAGCCCACTGTGGGAAGTACCACCTATAGGCAGATGGGTGTGGGCCATGCAGAAACACTAGCTACACAGGTGTCAGTGAAAGAGCCAGTAAGCAGCATTCCTCCTTAGCCTCTCTTCAGCTTCTGCTTGGGTTCTTGTCCCTACTTCTCTCAGTGAAGGAGTGCAACATGCAAGAGTAAGATGAAACACACACCCCCCACTTGCTTTTGCTCATGGTGTTTATTGCAACAAGGGAAATCAAGCTTGGACACATCATCTAGTGTGGGTTTTGATGTGGGTACAGTATGTGTGAATGGAGGACCTTTTCATGACTTTCCATGTTCTGTGTCAAGTCACAGATACTAATAACAAGTGTACCCTTGTGGAATCAGCACAATAATTTGCCGTAATATTCTTTTGGGAGATGTGTGTATTGATGATTCTTTTTCCATATTTCCCAGAGCTACTGGCTTGCTAAAGTTTCCTAATCCTTACATTCATTTATTTTGGTATTTTAATTTCCTAGAAAATCATAGAACTCATTACATTTTCCGAAGATTTCATGTAAGGCCATGAATCTCTAATTTTCTAAGGTTTAAGTCTCTTCTGATACTATCTCTAATTTCTCACATACAATCCTGCATATTTATTCATTTGTTTGTTTCTTAATTTGGATTTAATAATGGTTTGTCTGTTTTATTGTGTCTTCCTAAATACCAGTTCTCATGTTTATTTATTAATGCTATTATGTGTGATTGTAATTAATTAATCTTAAAATTTATTGCATTTCTTGCTTAGCTTCTTTTGTCCTTAGATTTATTTTGCTTTCCTTGAAATGGTTTATTATTTTTAAATTGCATCTTTTATTTCAATATGTTTTAATTTTTATGTATTTTCTATCCCTACTGAATTTATTTAGGCTTGACTCTATAGATTTAGTACTTTTGACCTATATTCACCAATATTTGTCTTTAAATTACTGTTTCTTTGTCGTGAATAATTTATTTTGATTAACCACTCATTGTGAGTGTACCTACAAACTACATTTGCCACAAGGAAGTATCATGGTAGTATACATTTTTGCATTTCAAAATGTCTTTCTTTTGCCTTCTGTATGACCACTTGGCTGGGTATAAAATTCTTGAGCCAATCCACTAACTTCTCACATGCAATAGGTTCTCCCTCACTCTAGAGATAACAAACTTTGAAGTTTCATAACAGCCATGATTTTTTTTCCTCTTGTAAATAACTGCTTTCTCCCAAAATGACAGAAAAAGTTTCCCTCAGAGATTAAAAACTGTTTAATAGTCAACTTCTTTAGAAAATGGGGGTTTTAGTTGTGTGTACTTGGTTGGAATCACTTTTGAGGAACACACTCAATGTTTCCAGCTCTGTTTCTTCTCTATGTGTTTGACCAGCTATTCTCTTTTGTCCCTGGCCACACCCAATGACTTACACTGGGGACCTTGTCTCATTCACACTTTCAGCTTTCCTCAAGTGATTTACATCTTATGCCATTTCATCTATCTCTAAGCCAGAGATCAATTGACTTTTTCTTTCTGTAAAAACTAAATAAAAATATAACTGGAGGTTTCTCTCTCACCAGTTCCAGAATAATCACTCTGAGGCTTAATATTAATTATAAATTGTTTGGCCTATTAGCTCAGGCTTATTATTAATTAGCTCTTACAACCTAAATGAACTGATTTCTATTATTCTATATTTTACCACAAAACTTGTGGCTTGTTATCTCACATCTTGTTTCTTTGGTTGCTTCTGGCTTCTCCCAGACTCCACCTTCTGTGGGAGAATTGTCTGTATTCTGTCAATCATGATTTAAATAAATGCTGATTGGCCATTAGCCAGGCAGGACGTATAGGCGGGAAAACCAGACAGGATGTAGAGGCGGAGCAAGGAGAATAGGAGAATTCTGGGAAGCAGGAAGCTCTCTCCGCATTCCTGCCCAGACCACCGAAGAAGCAGGATGTGACCTGTCCCACTGAGAAAGGTATTGAGCCATTAAATAAACACTGATTGGCCATTAGCCAGGCAGGAAGCATAGGCAGGAAAACCAGACAGGAAGTAGAGGTGAGGCAATGAGAACAGGAGTATTCTGGGAAGAAGGAAGTTCTTTCCCAGTTCTGCCCAGACCACTGAAGAAGCAGGATGTGACCTGCCCCGCTGAGAAAGGTACTGAGCCATGTGGCTAACATAGATAAGAATAATGGGTCAATATTAGCTACAAGAGCTAATAAGAAGCCTGAGCTAATGGGCCAATCAGTTTATCATTAATATAGACTCTCTGTGTAATTTCTTTGGTACTTGCTGGCTGTGGGACCTGGGCAGGACAGAAACCCCAACAAGTCTGGCCCTCATGTTACAACCTTCTTTCTCCCTGTCTCTATACTTTGATTTCCCACCTGGTTCTATTTTGCCCGACTTTTGGAGAAATCAACTTCTTTATTAACCAATGGCAATAAGACATATTCACAGCATACAGACAGGCATCCCACATCATAAAAAGGTATGTTTAATTCTGACATCCAGAAAATCTGTGCTGTTGCTTGCTAACTCTCTCTTAGGGAGCAATGTAAATGGCCATCAACATGCAAAAACAATTGTGTATAGTTTCATTCTGATAAAGCATTACTGACACAAACAAGCAGTGGGACAAACAGCCTATAGGCTGCAATTTCTTCACTTCTTCCATAGCTCCTGGGAAGCTTTCTTTGTGTTGTTGTTTTCTAACAATCTTCTAAAATGCAGATATTTTCTTTGGTTCTCTCAGAAATGAGTGAGGGTGCACACTTAGGGTGCCTGAGTTGTAATCTCCACACTTCCATTTATTGGTCTTTTGAATTGTGAAAGATGTTTAACTTCTCAGCTCTTATAGAAGGGCATGCTGGTCACAAGAATTGATGGAGCTAATGGGGATAAGGTATGTAGCACAATGTCTGGGACACTGTAAGTTCCTAGCAAGAGTTAGCTATTATTCATTCTCTCATAATTTCTTTCAGGTTCCATTTAAGATCACTTGAACCAGCTAGGTTAAAACCAATCTCATTACAAATCACTCATTTCTTACTATTTCGCATATATTTGTATCATTATGTAATGGTACTGTAAAATATTTGAATTGTATAATTTCTCCTGTAATTTTTCCTGTAATAAACCCCCTTTTGGGGCATGTTTCTCATTTTCACTTTTGAAACTCTATTTCCTTATTTTAACCTTCTCTTTATTTATTCTTTGTGTCTTTCACATCATCCTCCCAATCCCACCCCATCTCTTCCAATAAAACAAAAATAAAATTTAAGAGGAAAAAAAAAGGAAGAAGGGTAAAATCTCATCCTGGAAGCTTCAGTGTGACACAGTGAACCACACAGTAAACTACTTTATCCATGCATTTTTTACATGCAGGCATTTATCCCAAAGAATCATTAGTTTGGTTTGAAGCCCTCATCTCTGCTACATCATCAGTGCTGGGCCCTCACTGGAACTCTTCCTGGACATCCCATTGCTGCCCTGCATTGTAGAGATCCTGCAGCCCTGGGTCCACAGGACCACTGCAGCCCCCTCCCCTGCCAGTGCTCCAGCAGATCACAGATGGGATCGATGTTGGGATGGGTCAACTCATAATCCTGATTCTGGGTCTGGGTAGCTGCAGGTAGCTGGTCAGCCTGCCAGCTCTCCCTTGTCCTCACGAGCAAGGTGAGCTCTCCTGCCTTGCTCTGGCTAGTCCACGCCTTGCAGTAATGAGCTGGGAGTGGGGTTTCTCCTGCTTTCAGGTCCTCAGGGTTGGTTCTCCCACACCTATGCCTAAACATCTCTACTGTGTTGCCCAGACATGGCGTAGGGACCACTCTCCTGAGTGCTGCAGTTGATGAGGGACAGGGACAGCTCTCCTGCTCTTATGATCTCAGGGCCAGCTCTTCTACCTGCCTCAGGTGTTGATGGGGGTCTCTCTCCCTGTCCATACCACCACATGACCGATGAGTAATGGGGAGAGCTCTCCCATGTCCACAACACCGGGACTGGCTCACCCACACCTCTGCCAACAAGGTCAGCTCTACTGTACTGCCCCGGTGAGGTGCAGGGTTCACTTTCCCAAGTGTTGCAGTTGGGAAGGGGGAAGGTTAACTCTCTCATCTACCACAGGTAGCAGGATCAAGGGGGGGAGGGATGTCATCTTTCTCTTACCTTCAGAAGAGGGGGGTGTGGCTAGCTATCTACCCTCACATCCTCAGGGCTTTCTCATTGGAACCTCTGCCAACGGGGTCAGCTCTGTCCTTATTTATTTTTAAACAGAGGTTTGCTATGTAGTCCAGGCTGGCCTCAAACTCGTGACAGCTGCTGACTCAGCTTTCTAAGTGCTAGGATTATAAGTGTGTCCAACACACCAGGCTATTAACAGTGTCTTGTACTTCCTTGGATATGCTTTTGTTTGCTTTGTCTTTAGCATTTTTTGACCAAGGACCAGTTTAAATGATTTTTAGTTTTTTTTTAAACTTTATTCTTTATGTACATGTATATGTTGTGACTTCATTGAATGCATGTACACTGCGGGGTATGCCTGGTGATGGTGGATCCAAGAAGAGGCATTGTATTCCCCTGGAACTGGAGGATAGATGGCTGTGGACCAGCATGTGACAGGGACCAAACCCAGGTCTGGCTCTGCAAGAACTAGTGCTCTTAGCCACTGAGCCCTCTCTCCAGCCCCTAGTTTTTGCTATTTAAAAAGTAACCCAGCTCCCTTCACATCAATCTGGAGGCCCACTGGAGGTCAATGTGCCAAGTTGCTGTTGTTACTCAATTTCAGGGAAGGTGTTTCTCTACTCAAGTTAAACCTCTATGAAGACACCCTCACAGACTCACCCAGATGTGAGCCTCACTAGCGGCCGATGTCCTCACAGACTCACCCAGACATGAGCCTCACTAACGCCCGACACCCTCACAGAATCAGCTGCTATGTTGTGAACTACGTGAAGAAGCCATGATGCCAGGACATGGGAATGACCTTTGGCTGATATCCAGGCTTGAGGCTGATAGACAAACGTCAGGGAAAAACAGAAACAAACAAACCAAAACCAACCAACCAACCAACCAACTAAACAATAAAACCTGGACCCTCCCAGAACTATATCAATCAGCCTGGAAGATTCTTCTCCATTGCACACTGTCACCCTTGGAGACTTCCTGAAAGACCCCCAAACAGAGGTTCTGTTAAGTATTACCATATTCTCATCTATGAAATTATGATGTAATGAACATGTCTTGCTTTCAACTAGTATCCTTTGTTACACAGCCAAACTGACTACTACATTGCACTGTTGGTGCTGATGTTGAGGCCTGGAGAGCCTTGTGTACAGACAGAGAAGATATAAAGTGGCTTCAATACCTCCTATGGACAGAGACGTTCCAACTGGTGATAGAGAAAGAGAGTTTCTGGGTGTTTGCACTTGACACCTGGGCTTATGATCTGGCAGATAAGTTAATATCAGAGTAAAACCCTGACCAGGGTGAGGATTCCAGTGCTAATGACATCTTCATCATGATGGGCCAAAACCACTTGGGGACATCAGGAAAATCACAGGTCTGAGGGGCAAGAGGACAAGGGGACATCTTTTGGATCCATGATTTGGATGTTACATTCATTACTCTACTCTTTGTTGTGACCAAAGAGCTGGCATCAGGCAGCTGAAAGACGGCACAGGTTTGTTGCCCCACAGTTGGAGGACGCCATCCATCACACAGCATCAGAAGTCATCGCGACCTTTGTAGTTAGGAAGTAGATGAGATGAGTCGTGGGGCTCAGCTCACTTCTTCCTTTCTTCCTTTTCTCTGAGCCCCAAACCACAGAAGATGGGATGGTGCCCCTCACATGGAGCGTGGGCCTTCCCCTCCTCAGACAAACTCAGAAACAGCTCAGTCACACTGTGTATCCCTGAGATGATTCAGAATTCAGTCGAGTCGAAGACGAACACATCACGGACAGCGACGGTCTCTCCAGTCTGTGCTGATATTTTGTTTGTGTTCTGACAAATAAAGCTTGCCTGGAGATCCAAGGGTGGAGCTAGCCACTAGTTAACCACAGAGGCTAGGCAGTGGTGGCACCCTCCTTTAATCCCAGCCACTTTGGACTGAGGATTCCATACAGGTAAAATGTCTCTAGTGGCTGGCTCCTTTGTTTCTCTGATCTTTCAGTGTTTACCCCGATATCTGACTTCAGGTTTTTACCATTGAAACCAATTAGAATTTACACTATACCAGTCAGCTGACTTCCTGTTCTTTACTGGCTGGTCACTTGCCTCTGAATGATAAATAGGCACACAACTCCACAGTTTGGTTCCTTTTGCCTCTTCCATAGGGCATCATACTCTGAACTATTTCCCAGCCACAAAGCCACCTCTGTGACAGTGTGGCCCAACGCAGGTAGAGTGATCCAAGGCAGATTAGCCTTTGGCTTGACCTTGCCCCTGAGTCCTTAGCTGGGAAAATGGCCGACAAAACACGCTTTATAGGGGGGCTCTACAAATGAACCAAAATGATTGGCAAGAGCCTGGGATATGGCCCTGTGCAGTATCCCAGAAGTTTCTTTGAGGTGAAGGTCTTCAGTAATTTTATGATTGTCCCAAGGCTCAGAAAACCCACTTTCTGCTCTCCCTAATAAGCTTTATAGTTCTAAGTTCCTCCTTATGGTTCTCCAGCCTTGGGACAGATGCAGTGTGTGTGTGTGTGTGTGTGTGTGTGTGTGTGTGTGTGTGTCGGGGATGCCAGACAGGAGGGCTGTGCAGCAAGCTGACCTACCAGGAGGTCTCACCATATGACGGAGCCAGAGGTAGCACCTGGGCTGTGACACTAGAGCCAGGGGAGGGGGATATGACTGCAAGAGAAGCTTGGGCTGGGAGCCAGGTGAGGCCTTCTTCCATCTCCTGGGAGCTCTGTGCTCCAGGCAGTGCTGTAGAGGAGGGGCTGCCGCATGACATCACCGCCGCCGTTTGCGCGGGCCTGCTGAGCCATGGCTGCCTGTCTGGACCCTGCAGGTTACACCCTCCATGGACTCCTTCGGAGCCACACTGTGACTTTGAGAAGGGTGCGAAGCCAGAGAAGACTAGAAAAATCCCCCACCCCAGAAGGGGTGAGCTGAGGTGCTCACTGTGTTGAAAACAGCAGGTGCTCCTTGTGAGGGCATGAGTGACAGTGACAGATTCCTCCCCGAGGAAGTAGGGAGAGCCGAGCCTTTGCATGGCAGACCGACCGGGCCATCTTGTCCAAGGGACAAGCATTAGAAGTCCAGGAGGAGATACAGAGATTGTAGCAAGGGCCATGTCTGTAGCAGGTGCCCCGAAACTTCACATCACATTGACTGTGCCACCATAGTGAGTGTGCAGGACACACCTGCTTCCCCTGTTCACATGGATGCTTGCAGCGGCAAACACCTAGTAGAAGGAAGTCAGACTCTGGCCCTGGAGAATAGTGACGAGCGCCTGTAGCATATTGTTACACTCCACTGGCATCCTAACTAGACAGCTTTAGTTTTAGCATAAAATCCATATTCTGGACCCTTATGGAGCAGAGAAGCAAGCTCTAAAGCTGCCCCCGTGAGCATCAAACAGCATTAGAATACATTAAAGAGTTTAAAGATTCCCAGGGCTCCTAAGGCCCTCTCCCAGCCTCTTCAGTTTTTAACCACTTACTCCTTTTAAAGAAATGCAAGGGGCAAATTGCGAAAAGGGTGTGGCCACAACCCAAACCAATCAGCAACTCACTTGGGAGCTGCTGTCCTCTCCTCACCATCGTGGATTTACCTAGGGGAGAGGTCCTTGCAAGATGCCTGGCATGGATGGGTGCACTCACCCTCCCCTTCAGCTCATGCACTGAGAGTCACCACTCTTCCTGGTGGATGGCAAGTCCTACTTTGGTCCATCATTTTGACAAAAAAAAAAAAAAAAAAAAAAAACCACAAAAAACACAAAACCATCCCAAGGAGGGCATCAGATGCATGCACTCTGGTGTCTGGAATTTAAGTAAGATCTGTAATTTCCCCCTTGCATTTCCTCTGAGAAATTAGCTATTCTATTCACTGAATAAATTTTCAGGTTTTGCTCGCTCAACACTCAGGGTGTTGAATTTTTTATGACAAAAATGCTGTAATAATTGTTGAACAGATGTAAGTGTTGGAGACTCGGCTCTGGCAGACCTCACGAAACCTCGATTAACAATTTAACCCTGTCATCGCTTCTGTCCGCCCTGGGAGGCGGGGAGGAGGTGCAGTGTGAATTGTGTCATCAGGAGGTGCACAAAAGCAAAGAGAGACTTTTCTGGGGAGAGAGAGGGGTCTGCTTTAATGAGTGCTCCGGCCCAGCTAAGGAAGGGCGAATTCCGTTCATCTGAGCCTTGGAAGCACCACATACCGAGTGGGCTGGGTAGTAAACTAATTGACATGAAACTTCCTGTTGGTGGGGCGGCTTCCGAGCAGGCAGGAGAGAGGATCTGGAAACTGACAGTCTACCCGCTGCTGCATTGCTTGGCATGGGCCAGTCACGCTCCTATTCCCATTTACACCTCAAAGCCAAGTCACATAGGGATTGGATCTCTTTCCTACCTGTCTTCATAGGAGGCTGCCATGGGGGCCTTGCAGGGACTTTGTCCACCAAGTGATTAAAGCCTGAAAATGGTTCCGGATAAAAGGTAATCAAAAGAAAATGGCAGCCCCCAAGATGAGGCGGATGTGACAGCCCGTCAGCTGCTGAGCCACCCGACAGGCCTGGTGGCAGCGCAGAGGCTGCCAAGAGAACCGCCTGAGGAGGCTGCCACCAAGACAGATGTCACCGTGAGGAGAGCGAGCTTCCTTCGCTTTCGGCAGGGCCTGATGAAGCAGGAAGTGGTAGTACATGTGCCATTTAAGAGAATGATAATACTAATAAAACAGGGGGCTATGCAGGGGGGGGGCAGCCAGGGAGAGAGGCTGGGAAAACAGAGGGAGAAAAATGAGAAGATCTGTCACAATGTTTGGTAGGAAAGAAGTGAATTAATGGCCCTCCTGAAATGAGTGAGTGAGTGAGTGTGTGTGTGTATGAGAGTGTACATGTGTGCATATACGCACACACATTCACCAGTGTGAGTATCAAATGTCTTCAGGTACACACATGTACAGAAATGAGCTATGGCCTAGGGAGGTGGTTCGGACTTTCCAGAAAGGGCCAGCAGCTAGAGATCATAGAGGTCATTGTCCCTAGGTCCCCAGTTTGTAAGTGGTCTCATTTTGTCTTTCCTAGGAATTGGCCTTTCGTTTCCAGGCTGGCAAGTGTATTCCTCAGACTTGCGTGTGGAACAAGAAGAGCCTGAGAGACAAGGGAAGTAGGAGTAGGTTCCCTTTGCTCTTGTCCCTTTGGGAAGACAATGGACAGCTGGTGACTTCCAGCCCAGAAGTCTGGGCACAATCAGACTCCAAGTACTAAAAACAATCAAGTTCTTTTCATGCCCACTTCACACTAAAATTAACATGGTATTGAAGCAGCAAGAACACCATGATGCGTATTCTGATATACTTCTTGACTGTCTAATTCTTCCCAAGATCGCTTTTGTGCATGAGGATTCTTGGAAGGAAGCTGTTTTCAAAGGCTGGCAGACTCCCTAGAACTCAGTGATGTAGGGAGGGTGGAATGTTACAGGCCCAGAGTCCAATTATAATTTATCTTGGCCTATTTTTTTTTACTCACTAAATAGCCATTTCTTACTTATATTTGTGGCAGACCTAACATCCTGCAGCAAATAGATAAAACTTTTTGGATTGTATTAACTCCACAAAACCCTAGCTTTCCCCAGTCAAAGGACTAAGGGTGCTGTTAGGTGCCTTGCAAGTCCCATAGCAGAGTTCTCTTCCATCTTGCTCCAATGGCCTTCCTGACCCACCCATCAGTGTGTTTGAAAAGGCCTCCATTCATTGTTTCTTTTGTTCTGTTACTGTAACAAAGTCATGGCATTGGACCTCATTGGAACATGGTATTTGGGGAAGACCTAAATCTATATTTCTGGGACATTGTTACTCATATTTGACACTGGAATAAAGAAGCTCTTTTATTCCTTTGAGGTGAGAGCAGTTTCTTCGGTTGACATTTTCTAGCGTAAGGCAAGGTTTGTCCTGACTTGCTCTAAGCGGTTGAGGTGACATTTTGGGAAACCATTTCTATCGTGTGAGTGAACACTTCTTTCCGATGTCTGAGACGACTAACCTTTGTCTAGGAAGTGACTACAGACGGGCTGCCTGTCACCATTAGTGCATAAGCCTAGCTGTAGTACATGATATTTTGGTTTGACCACCGAAATCCCTAAAAAAAAATAAAGAAAACATTTGAAAGCAAAAGGGTTAAGGGAACTAGATCTAAGCACCTAACCAGTGAGCATCTTGCAGATGACAAATTTTCCGATTGCTTCTCTATCACCCTCACTCCATGTGGCATTCATAGGTTGGAGAGCTGCTAGTTTGGTAGTTCCCAGTTTATTCTGTTTGCTGTTGTCTTATTTTTGCAAATATGGTTGTCTTATTTGGGGTTTTTATTGCTGCAGAGACATCATGACCACGATAACTCTTAGAAGAAAAACATTTAACTGGGGTGGCTCACTTACAGTTTCAGAGGTTCAGTCCATTATCATCATGGTGGGGAGAATGGTGGCGTGCAGACAGACATGGTACTGGAATAGTAGCTAAGAATCCTTCATGTTGGAGGCAACAGGAAGTCAACTGAGACACTGGGTGGTATCCTGAACATAGGAGACACCCTTTCTCCAACAAGGCCATACCCACTCCAATGAAGTGCTACTCCCTATGAGACTATGGGGGCCAATTACATTCAAGCTACCACAGTGACATAGTTCAAAAGGACTATTTCCTCATTTTCAACTTGCTGAAAAACTTATGGAGGTACTATAGGATGAATCACTCAAGGTAGAGAGGACATTGGGGCAAAGTGTGTGTGTGTGTGGAGGGAGGAATATATATATGTAGATCAATCAGCCCATCCATCCATCCATCTATCCATCCATCCATCCATCCATCCATCCATCCATCCACTATATTGTCTATCTGTCTTTCTGTCTGTCTGTCCACCTTCTGCCTCTCTATTTTTGTTCCTGGATAATCATTCTTCTTCTTATAACAAAGTCCTCATTAGTAAGGAAAGAATGGTCTCCATGTATAAGACTTTCCTGTTAAACATCTTTAAATGATATTACATTCTTACAATAATGTATGACATAACTCTTGACCCTTACATTTAGGTTTCCATTTATTAATTTGGTGTATTCTTATGATAAGCTACCTTGTTTAACTTTATAGACTAAGATGTGGGTCGAATGAACCATCACCATTTGAATTATCACCATCACCATCTTCACCACTATCATCATCATCACCACCACCACATCATCATCATAATCAGTACATGTATTAATACCATCATGACCACCACCTTCATAATCACCATAATCATCAAAACCACCCTTATCTTCTTTACCATCTTTCTATTTTTTTAATATGCTTGGGCTAGGCATTGTGCCAGACTTTTAAATGCATATTTGGCTCATGGCATAACTTGGTGGATGGAAGGCACCATTAATTTTCTTCCTACTACCCTACCACTTACCTTTTTGCCAGCAGAAGTCTATTCTACAAAGGCAGCAGCGACCACACCCTAAGGTTCATTTTCCCAAGTTCTTTTGCTTGAAGAGGCTCACAGTTATCATCAATGAGACAAGAAGTCACTCAAACCAAGAGAACATTTGCTTTGTAGGCAGAAGAGGCTCACTATGGACAGGTGGCAATGCCCCTTCTTTCTCTCTTGAACATGGTTGTGATTCTGGAATATTCATGGTTGTTTCACAGTCATTAAAACATGAGCCAAAATGTCAAAGCTAGCAAAGTGGAAGGAGAGAAGGTACTTAGCTTTGAAAAAAAAATCTGAGCTTAAGACAAGTGACCTAGGTGCTCACAGTAGAGGTTCTGCTTGCTGATACCATGGTGTTCTTCATTCTTCGAGGCTACAGTTTAAGCCTTCTAGGATCTGCTTATTGCTCACATTGCAAAAGCAGATGTAGCTTCGAGTATACATATGGTGTAAACTAAAAGTAGATCCCTGCAAGAAATATGCACCTTTAAAAATTCTTCTAGAGTGTATCCTGGTCGTATCTAACCCTCATCCCCTCTCTTCAACTCCTCCTGGGACACCCAACACCCCACCCTACACACACAAAAAAAAAAAACCCACAAAAAACTTTGTGTCTTTTTAAAAAAAAGTATAACCCACTGAGTTCACTTAGTGCCATCTGCATGTTCATGGATGTCAGGTCACCCCCTGGAGCATGCAGGCCCTACCAGCAGCCACCCCTGAAAGAAAAGTGACTCCCTCTCCTTCAGCACCCATCAACTGCCATTGACTTCTCGACTAGGAGAACCTTGGGAGCCCTTCCCCACTCTGTGCTGGAATCTCAAGCTGGCTGTGTCTTATGCAGGCCCCATGCAGGCAAGCACAACTACTGTGGTTCACGTGTGCAACAGTCAAGTCACATCTAAAGACATCATTGCCTAGCACCCCTCCCCCTTCCCTGGCTCTCACAGTCCTGCTACCATTCCTCTGCAATGTTCTCTGAGCCTTGCGTGGGCATTCACATAGATGCCAAGAAATAAAAAAATTGAGCAGGAAACACATCAAGGAAATCTGACTTTTGCCTTGGACTCTGTCTAGGAAAAAGTATCTCATGTGGGAAATCAAAGCCACAAGCAGGTAGGTGCAGGAGTGAAACTCAGGTTTATATGACGCTAATGATACGGGGAATAAAACTTTGCATGAGTCTGAGGTCTCCGAAGAAGAAAGGGAAAAATGCTGCTTCAGTAACATGTTCTCAAACGTGTGCCATAAAAGACTCTCATAGATTTAAACTGAAAGCAAAACTATACAAATCTGTTTATCTTCTATAGAAGGTAAACAATAAAAAATTACACACTCTACAAGCGAAGACGATGCTAGAAGTGAAAGTTAGCAGGTACAGCCAGGTAGAGAATGGGTACAGTAATCAGTAGAAATAATGGGACATTCTGGATGAAGTGAAAATAAGAGTGTTGATGTATTTAAAGGTATTTGAGCAGAGGAATTATGAACAGGACACAGAGGCTTAAAAAACAGCAGCTCAACCTTCTCAGTCGGTGAAGCCCTTGCTTACAAGCAGGAGGAGCTGAGCTCCATTCTCAAAGCCTGTGCTCCACTTTTCCCTCAAGCCAGGCATAGTAGCCTGTGCTTGTAATCCCATCTCTGGAGCAATGGACACAGGTGGGCCCAGGTGGCTCCTTGGGGCTCCCTGGCCAGCCAGCCTGGCTGAACTAGAGAGTTCCAGGTAAAATTGGGAAATGTTGCCTCAAAATGGAGAATAACAGAGGGAGACACCCAAGGGGGTCCTCTGGCTTCACAGGCATGTGCATACATGTACCCACTTGTGAACATGAATGTGCATGCAAGCAGACACCCACATGCACACACACACACAAATGCACACACACACACACACACACACACACACACACACACACACACACACACACACAAGATGCCCTGTGGTAACTGATCAACTTAACTATATGAGGATGCACAGGAGCTATTAGTGCCGATGAACACAATTATTAAACCATGACTGCAATTGTTCCAGGATAGGACTTTTATTCTGTAGGATCAATGGAGAAAATCCTCCCTTCTAAGAAGACATCAGCCTCTCAATGACCCTACACTGAACAATGACATCATCAAGTTCACGATTTAGGGTAGGAAGAGCCTTCACTTTGGAGTCAAGACAGTGGAGGAGCTATGAGATGGAAAACAGCTGCTGTGGAGTGGCTCTGCCTCTGGGGACACGCATAGTTTCCTACCCTGGGCTTCACCACCCTGGGCTTCACCACTGCCTTCTAGGCAGCCTGAGACATGGGAAGACAAACATGAGCCTTAAGACGTGGAGAACCTACTGAGAGAATCTGGCTTCCAGCTCTCCAATCCAAGTATTGAAGCAACTCAAGCATCAGGAAATGAATCAAACCAAGGTCACAGAGCTTGTGTTTGTTCGGGTCCTTTCCCAAGCGTTTTTCACCCAGGGACTGTGACTCACACCAGGCCACTTTTGGATTCTTTGTCATGGTGTAGCAATCTTGAGGGAAATGGAGGTATTGTATAGATATCTTAATAATAATCATAATAATAAATAATAGTAATAGTATTATAATAGATAATAAAATTAAAAATAATGAAATAGGGGCTAGAGAGATGATAAGCAGTTAGTAGAACTTGGTGCTCTTGAAGAGGAGCCAGATTCACTTCCCAGCACCCCATGGTGCTTTCACAGTGGTCTGTAATCCCAGTTTCAGGGGATCCGATGCCCTCACCTCCATGGATACTGCATGCATTTGGTGCACAAATGCAGGTGGGCAAAACACCTATGCACATAAAATAAATTAATCTTTTAAAAAATGAAATAACAACAATCAAAAATGAAAATAAATAAGAAAAGCAATCATAATACATCCTTGCAGTGGGTGTCCCAGTTGATAGTCCAAGCCTAGAAAGGTTCATCTTTTTTTCATTCACCAAGTGCCCAAACCCAGAGCCAGTGTTCAGACGAAACAATGGCCAGGGAAAACACCCTGAAGGGAGCTTTAGTGTGTGTAAGAATCATCTGGAAGGGCTGGGAAGATCTCAGCTGGTAAAGTGCTTGCTGTACAACCACAAGGATCTGAGTTCAGTCCCCACCACTTACACAAAAAGCCGGATGTGGCAACACATACTTGCATTCCCAGCACATAGGGGTACAGGAACAGGAGGCTTTCCAGGGCTCGCTAACTCAACAGTCTAGCCAAATTGATGCACTCCGAGCTCAGAGAGGGACCCTGTTTCAAGAAATAAGGAATGTGGCTCTGAAATAATGATGCTTGAAGTTGACATCAGGCTTCCATGCGCACACATTATGTATGCACCAGCACACACATGAACACACACACACACACACACACACACTCACTGCGCAACAAACAAATATGTAATTTTTTAAAAAAATATTTATTTATTTATTATGTATACAATATTCTGTCTGTGTGTATGTCTACAGGCCAGAAGAGGGCACCAGACCCCATTAAAGATGGTTGTGGTTGCTGGGAATTGAACTCAGGACCTTTGGAAGAGCAGGCAATGCATCTCTCCAGCCCCCCAAATATGTAATTTTTAAAAATCAGCCGTATAAGTCATTAAAATCATGAACTCTGAGTCCCCGCTCGGGGGATATCCATTCCTTGTATCTGGGGCGGTCCCAGGGATGAACCTGTCCATCAAGTCCTAACTGGGGCTCACGCCCGCCATGGCAGCAACATTAAGCTTCAGCTCTGTGCTCAGGATTGCTACTCCCCGCTCCTCACCAGCCCCAAGCTTTGTGGAATTTGTGCCCTGTCTTTCTCCCTCACACAAAACTGATTCTTCTTTCTTTGCTCTGACTTGAGGAGCGGGTCCTCTGCATTTAACTGTCCTGACCCGCAGTATGTCTTAGGGAAGGAAGTGTAGATCCTCTCTTTCTTGGGAAGGCTTGTGTCTAGGATCTATTTCTAGTCTGGGGCATGGAAAGGAAAAACGATCCGAGACACCATCCTTACCTTTAGAGAATTTATTGTGTCTGAGGTGAGAAAATTGTGCTTAGAAGAGAAAGAAGAGATCTGTTTCCAGAAATAAATAATAAAATGGTTGAGAGAAAAGTGGGACAGAGCCAGTAGGAACTGGGGCGAAAGCAGCAGAAAGCAGTTCTAGCTCCTTCTATGGGACCGGTAGTTGACCCCCTGGAGTACTGTCTCCACTCAGTGGTGAGCTGACTGTGTGATCTTGGAGAGTTACTTTAACCGACTGTGCCTTAGTTTCCATCTTTGTCGTGTGTGCACACTGAGTCTGACTTTGCCAGTTAGTGGTGGAGTTGGGGAAATAGAAGTTGGTCCTAGTCTATGGTGCATGGAACCGCCTGGCACTTTGGCTGTGCTGCGGAGCCAGGAGGATGATATCAGTGGGTATTAGCGACAGGTTACTATAGCCAACCCTCAAAATAATATAGTCTGGGAGCCCCGTATTCCAGTTTGTGCTTTTGTGGCATCTTCCAGTTTTAATATACATAAGTGGGTTTTATTATTTACCTGTCTGTCTGTCTGTCTGTCTGTCTATCTATCTATCTATCTATCTATCTATCTATCTATCTATTATTTTTTTCGAGACAGGGTTTCTCTGTAGCTTTGGAGCCTTTCCTGGAACTTGTTCTGTAGACCAGGCTGGCCTCGAACTCACAGAGATCCGCCTGCCTCTGCCTCCTGAGTGCACCACCACCAGCTGGCTGTGAGTGGTTTTTTGAAATCTTTGACTTGTGATCACCAGACAGAACGTGTCTGCTCGTCAACCTGGGGAGGTATTCCTTAGCACTTCCATTGCGAACTTGGGCTTAACCAAAGCCCGTTCTGCCTTTTGTTATTGTGATTATGGGGTTTATTAATAACATCGTCAAACACTGCTAGTGGGCTGGCTAATTGAAAGTTCTGCCAGTCTTCTGTGGGACACTGGCAGAGTGAGGTCTACGGATGTCTCAGGGTGTTTGCATGGCGATTCACTCACCAGCACCAGTGGCATTGTGGGCTTCAGCCTCGGCACCTGCCACCACTGCTGTCTTTTCCTCATTCTGTTTGGACCCTGGGTGTGTGGTTGCACTCTGTGTAACACTCTGTTTTTCTCGGGCCAGACTGTGTCTGCCCAGACTCTGGATTGCCTTGCCTTGGGTCAGTGGCTTCTCTGATCCAATCCACTGCTCCAATCCATCTACATCACTGCAATGGTCTTCATACTGAGACCTTTGAGCTTGTGACTGAGTATTCATAATCTCGTCTTCAGGCTCAGTCTAAACTGATTACGGTAGGATTTGTAAGTCTAATGTATGCTCCAATTTCTGTGTAGATAGTGTCAACCTTATCTTTACAGGGAAAGGATTTGTGGCCTTCTGAGGTTAAGCACCAAAGACCTTGCGCTCTTTTCCTGACTTGGCATCGCTGTCTTGAAGGAGTCCCTTAGGTTGACCTGACTGAATGAAGTGGAAGAAGCCAGACTGAGGGGGCAGAGTTTGAGACTAAAATCCATGGCATGGTGTGCACTTATGTCTAAGGCATGCTGGGGGGGGAGGGGGCGGGGCAGTTAGCTTCAAAGCATTGGTTATAGCTGAAGGTCTTGACTGGTTGTAATCTGAGGTCGGTGTCAACATCCCAAGGGAAGGCAGTTGCACATATGAGTTCATAGCAGCTGCCCTAGCATGCTCAAGACCTATGCAAAGTCAAGCCAGATAGATTCCCAGGAGATAGGACATGGGTATGAAGTCCTACCACTAGCCAAGAAGCTTTTAGCGAGTGACAGTGGCTGGGGAGGGGAGAGGCAGCTTTCTCTAAAGGCGTGCACTGTTGTAGGTCAATCAAGCTCTAGCAGATGTTCACACACTCAAGGCTATGACACAAACTGTACTTGACGGGTAAAAAAAAAAAAAAAAAGACACCGCTGGGTGGTGGTGGTGCATGCCTTAATCCCAGCGCTCCGGAGGCAGAGACAGGTGAATCTCTGTGAGTTCGAGGCCAGCCTGGTCTGTAGAGCTAGTTCCAGGACAGGCTCTAAAGCTACAGAGAAACCCTGTCTTGAAATGAAAAGAAAATAAAAAAGAAAGAAAAAGAAAGAAGACACCAAGTTTTGCGGATGGGGGATGGATCTGGGAAGGGTGGGCGTGAACTCAATCAAATACAATGTATGAAAGTCTCAAAGAACTAATAAAAGGTGAGGAAATATGAAAAGATCCTGAGCACTGAGGTTGGGGCAGTGTCTGCTGGACCCCTCCCCCTTAACACTGTCCATTTTCCTACAGTACAGCCAGGCAGGAGAAGGGAAAGTCACCTGCCAGCTCCAGGGCACCTCAACTGGCTTTAGCCACAGATGACAGAGGGCCAGAACAGTGAGCAGGTCTACCTCGGAGTCCCACACGCTTTGAGCCCCTCCCTCCACTCAGAGGAGACAGCTCACCAAAGATGAGCTGTGCTCAGCAGAGAATTGCTGATGTAACAATTATTTGCACAATTTATATCCAAATGTTAATTTTTTTGTTTTTTAAAAAAGGCCAGGTTCCAAATTCACCAATAGTAACAGTGCAAATTTCAAAACTTATCTCCTTTTTTATGGGCTAAAATCAAATTACACCTTATATTTTTCTCAGTTGCAGAATATTAGACTTCGGTGTCTAAATGACTTGTGTTTATGAAAAAGGTGAATTTTAAGAGCAAATTTTCACAAGCAGTTTAAAGGATGCTTTAAAGAACTGAAAATGACCCCTGTTGCATATTCAGACGAAAGAGGAATTTTGTTATCACGTGGGCTACCTCTGATCTCTCATCAGCATCCAGGCCTTTGTGTTTACCCTGCTTGGACCACAAGATGGTTGAATGAAGCCCTTTTTAAAAAAAGTTGTTTGATGTCCTGTTTTTTTTCACTTGTTTTCTGACCTGCAGTCTGAGATCTGATTGAGTTCTCAATACCCCTGCAATTCACAGATTCTGTCCCCATTTAGGCACCCGTTTGTAGTTGTCACATGGTTTTCAGTGTTCTTAATGAGCTGTTAACAAGCTGTCAATTACCTATGCAAATGAGAGAGGCTGCTGTCGAGCGGTGGCTGGAGCTGGGAGCTACCTTGGAGTATTGTGAAATCAATCACTCTTGCTTTTAGAGCTGTCTCTACCCATGTGTCTCTTGTCATGTCTGGGTCTTTTTTCATTACAACGCCGACCGCAGAAGAAAAGCCCTCTGGGAATTTTGAAGGTGCTTAAGAGACCCCTTAAATCCTTCGTAGTATCCAACTCAGCTCATACAGAGCCTCACGTTCCAGTCTTCTTTCCCACCTCTGACTCTCAAAGCTGACCCACTGTTTGGAGCAGCGAGGACAAACAGCTCTGGGGACACCTGGAGAGTTGGGGGACTGTTATCTGAGCAGATGGTCCCATTGAGGAGTTCTGCTTTCAGCAAAGTCTAGGAAAAAGCAAAGCTGTGGGTTGAGGGGGCCGCAGAGGAGAGTGGTTCCTGAGCTTAAGGTGGAAACAGGTCAGAAGCGTGCAGAACCCAGTGCCAGCCATCTCAGGGGCTGTAGGTGAGCGCAGGGCGGCGGGGGTGGGGGCAGCTTCCTGGAGCTTCCTCTGGTAAGACCCTGGTGCTGTTGCTGTTTTTATTGTTTTCAACTGTGAACTTGAAACAATTTCTGGATTTATGAGAAATCTTAAGGAGAGCACAAGGTTCCAAATGCCTCACCACTTCAGTCTCCTCTAGGTTCTGACGTAATCAGGTGCCCAGAACAAAATGAAAAACCAGACCAAACCAAACCCAACTTGACTAAATTTGTGGTTTCTGGGTCGTTAAATAGCTCTTCTAGATAATCTTATATTTTTTTCTTGGCTATTACATCAACCCTTGGAAAGTACTACCTTCTTAAAGCACACTTCTGTTTACCCTGCTTACCTCCAACACCAAACCAGCAGTCAGTGAACTTACCTACTTTGTGTTAAAGCCTGGAACTTCACCCGCAAACATATCACCCAACAGTGCCCAGTTTCATCAGGTCTTGGAAGGTAAACAGGGTCAGGCCTGGGTAAACTTTTGATGGGAGTTTCTAGACTTGTGTGATTTTTGTAGTGTCTTATTTGGGTCTTTTCATGTGGGTTTGCTGAATGACACAAATCTTCCAAATGTTGGTGTCTTTACTTATTAAATATTTCGAGAACCACATTAATAGCATGCCAGAAATATTATCAGATAATTCTCTAAGTATTCCATGATTTGTATCACCAAGTTCACGGTGTTAGACACTTGAGCAGTTTAATTTGAAACAAGTTGTTGTCAGTGGTTCCCTTTGAGATAACATTTGGTCTATTCATTTTTTTGAGAAAAATATCTGCCAAATAGTTAGGTGCCATTAAGTCTAATTTCTTTGTCCTCTGTACATTTATGTAAACAGTTTTTTTTTAAAGTGGCTAATTTAGCTTGTAACTCCAACAATCAATGACACCCACGACAACCTCGGAGTCTAGCGCTGTGGCTTTAGGGGTTTCTTCATTTTGTTACATAGAATAAGAATATTAAACAGAGGTGCCCAGAAGGTGGGGGCGCGTCAAGGTAGAACAAGGCTGATGATGGCTCCAGCTTTGTCAAGGACACCCTCAAGTGAGGCTGGCATTGCTGCTTTGGCTTCACGTGCGTGACTCTGAGAGCATCCAGAAGAGTGCATGCTTGCTAGCCTGATGCATGCCATGCTGCTGGCAGCTTAACATGGGTTATTATTTTTTTAAGTACACACACACACACACACACACACACACACACACACACACACACACAAACTTATAGTGATGTAGTATGAACCCAGTGTCCTGATCAGATCAGCGTAATTGATTTACCAGACATCTCAAATATCCATCGTTTCTTTATGGCAATAGCATTCAAGATCTTGTTTTCTTTTTTTGGCATATACGTGTACCTGCGGGTGCTCTTGTGGAGGTAGAGGAGGATGCCAGGTATCTTCTTTGTTGGCTGTAAACCTTGTTGTTTTGAGGCAGGTCCTTACACTAAAACTTTTTGCAAGACTGAGGTCACAGCCCCAGTGATCCCCCTGTTCCCACAGCACCTCAACTTCAGCAGGAGGATTGTAAGTGCATGCCCATGACTAATGTGGGTGCTAGGATCTGAACTCAAATCCTCATGGTTGTGTAGCAAGTGCTTTTACCCACCGAGACACCTCTCCATCCTCAGGATCCTCTTTCCTGATTACTTTTAAGTGCACCACTGTGGTGGTTTGAAAGAAAATGGCCTCCAAAGGGAGTGGCACTATTGGGAGGTGTGACTTTGTTGGAGGAAGTGTGTCACCGTGGAGGAGGGATTTGAGGTCTCATATGTGCTCAAGTTTGGTTCAGCATGATATACAAACCACTTCCTGTTGCCTACAAGATGTTGGACTCTCATCTACTTCTCCAGCTCCATGTCTCCCTGCATGTTGCCATGTCCCATCATGGTGATAATGGACTGAACCTCTGAACTGTAAGCAAGCCACCCCAATTAAATGTCTTGCTTTATAAGACTTGCTGTGGTCATGGTGTCTCTTCACAGCAATAGAAACCTTAACTAAGACAGCTACCATCTCTGTGTGCCTGCTCCCCAGCGGTGTGGTCACACAGTAGCACCTAGCTCTTCTTTCTATAAGTTTGTACCTATTGAAGCTGCTTTTCCAGATGTCTTCTGGGCCTCTGGTCACTACTCTTTTGAGCTCTGCTTCTCTGAGGTCAACTTCTGCAATGTCTTCTGATGATTGAGGTCACATAGTGCATGTCTTCCTGTTTCCTGGCTTATTTCATGTTGCATAGTATCCTTCAGGCTTACCCATGTTGTGCAGGTAATGGGATTCCATCTCCTTTTTAATACCCAAATAGTATTCCACTCTGCACGAGTGCTTCATTTTTTCTATCCCATCACAGTGTTGGCAAAGGAGTGTACACTCCTCTTCAGTGAAGAGGGATAGGTGATATTTTAGCCCAGGTGTAATTCTGATCTTGGAGACACTTTGGCCACATCCGGACCACAAGCTGTCCCCAGTGAGCTGAGGCTGTGGAAGGAATCCAGACATTGTGATTGTAGGTCTCCTGGTCTGTGGTTTGTGTTTGCACACCCTTCTTGGAGAATACCTCTGGCTAACTGTGGGTGAGTCACGAACTCAGGACAGCTTCTCCGCTCCTCAGACCCTGTGGAAGACAGGCGAGAACATGACTGTGAAACATGCCATCTGTTGGCATGGTGGGGACCAGCAGCTCATCAGTTTCTGGAACCTTAAGAGTCACTCACAGAAATCAACCTGGGTACCAGTGGCAGCCTTGGAAGTGGAGACAAGGACTTGACGGAGCTTTGTGTTATCAGCAGGTGGAATATGGAAAATAGAGCGATTCAACCATGGGATTCAAGTCTGTGAAATGCCAAGGAGGGAGGGAGGGAAAGAAAGAGGGAGGGAAGGAGGGAGAGAGAGGGGGAGGGAGAGAGATCCAGTAAAGCCCCCTTAAACCCTTCTGTTAATTTGTTTATGTTTCCTAACACAGGAAGGCAGAACATGACACGGGCTCCAGGGGAAATTGAAAGCACAGAGGGAATTAAAAACCTGAAGCCTTTAATTATGAGAATGCACTGGCCGCTCCCCAGCCTTCGTGGAAAATCTTGAAACACAAACTTGACAGCTCTCATATGGCGCAGGAAGCATGTAGGTCTCAGTTTATTGTCATCCATCTCTAGAGGACATTTTATGTCAAGAGACAGCTATCAGTCACAACTTCAGTTCCTGGCTGTGGGCTACAAGTAGCCCTGGCCACCCTGATACCCATGGAGCTATGGAGTCCTTTTTAGCAGCCCCTCCCCCCGCCCCTGCCGCCCCGCAGCCTGCTCATTGCTCCAATGGCATCTCCATGGTCAGAGTACCACTTCTGGCTCGCCTTTCTGTTTTCTCATTTGTACATAAGATCATCTTTTTATCCATCTGCAAACTCTAGGGGGTCAATTTTGAGCACAAGGCGCAAGGCTCAGCCATGGGACTCCCATTACCATTAATGGCAATGACTGTGCTCTGCTTCGGAGCAGGCAACCATTTACCCCTTGGATGATGGTGCGTTGTGGTTGGGTTTTTAATTGTATTTACAAATAAAACTGACTTAGAGACAGCAGCAGCTCTGGGAAGATGGAGTTTTAGAAAATAAGGACGTGGGGGGGGGCAATTGGGCTGTGTTTGGAATCCCAGCTGAATGTAGTTCAGAAGTAGAAGGGGCCGTGTGACTCTCTGCTGCTTTTTTTGTTTGTTTGCTAGGCTTTTGATTTGAGCCTGTGTGGAAGTGCATGTGTATAAGTGCATTTGTGTGCATACTCCTGTGTATGGGATGTGCAAAGACATGTGTGCACATGCATAGGAATGCTAGGAATACCCTTGGGGACTATCATCAGGAACATCTTCCATCTTCATGGAGAAAGAGTCTATTGACCTGTGGCTCCCTTATTAAGTTAGACTAGCAGGCCAGAGATCCCCAGAGATCTTACTGTCTCCATCTTTCCAGGGCTGTTATTAAAGGTACATGCTGCCACACCCAGAATTTTATGTGGGTGCTGGGATTACACTCAGGTCCTCGGGCTTGTAAGACAAGCTCTTTGCCGTCGAAACCATTTCCCCAACCCACTGCACCTTCTGTGATGTTAGACCGTGACAAGGAACCCACGGCACAGAACTCCCTGCTAGGTACAGAGTTCAGTGGTGTTTGTGCATTCACTGAGTGTGGCCGTCAGCATTCTCCACTTCCAGATCTTGTCTGTCTCCCCAATGAAATAATTAAGTAGTCCCTGTTCCCCCTCATCCCAGTCCCTGGCAACCACCATTCTGCTTTTTGACATTATGATTTTTTTGACCATTCTAGATGCCTCAGGGGACTGGGATAGATGGTGCCTGTCTCTCAGCACAGTGTCAGGCTGGTCCGTGTTGTAGACTGTGCCAGCATTCTGCATTGCACTCAGGTCCTAAGGCCTGCAAGTCAAGCATTTTGCAGACTGAGCTATCTTCCCAGGCCACTACATCTTCTATGATGCTTTATCGTGATGAGGAACGAAAGACACATAATTCCCAATGAACTGCAGGGTTTGGTGCTGTTCAGATAGTTTTCAACAAGGTTGTCGAAGGTTGAGTCATACACAACTGTGTGTTTATAGTCTCTGGTACCCGGTGTGGGACAATTCTGTATTTTATCAATTATGGTTTAAATAAAAGCTGGTTGGCCAGTAGCCAGGCAGGAAGTATAGGTGAGACCAGACAGGAAGTAGAGGCGGGGCAATGAGAATAGGAGAATTCTGGGAAGGAGGAAGCCCATTCTTCCCAGTCCTGCCAGACATGAAAGAAGGAAGATGTGACCTGCCCCGCCGAAAAAGGTACTGAGCCATGTGGCTGACATAGATAAGAATAATGGGTTAATATAAGTTATAAGAGTTAACAACAAGCCTGAGCTAATGGACCAAGCAGTGTTTTAATGAATACAGTTTCTGTGTGATTATTTTGGGGCTAAGCTAGCAGGGCGGCTGGGGTGAAAAGCAGGCCCTCATGTTACAGGTACCCTTTCACCCTCTACAGATACTGGGGTCACCTCTACCCATTGTTGTTGTTATTATTATTATTGTTGAGATTAATGTTGCTGAGAGCACAGCTATGCACGTGTCTGTTAGGGTCCCGTTTTTAGCTTTTTGTTTTCCTATCAAGATTTTGAAGCAAACTTGTTCAGGGGATGTGGATATGGAGAATCACACCTATAAATCTAGCACTTGAGACATGGAGCAGGAGGAAAACCTCAAGGTCAGCCTGGGTTATATAGCAGTTCAAGGTCAACCTGTGTTATGTAGTAGATTCTAAGCCAGCCTGGGCTATATAGTAGGTTCTAGGCCAGCCTGGGTTATATAGTAGGTTCTAGGCCAGCCTGGGCTATGTAGTAGGTTCTAGGCCAGCCTGGATTGCAGAGCCAAATTTGTCTCCAGAAAACAATCCAAAACAAACAAACCAAAACAACAACAGAAAAAACAAAATAAAACCAAAAACCCAACCAGTACCCAGAAGTGGGATTGCACAATTGTGTTTAGCTTCTGAGGACTGTCCTCATACACACCGTCTGTGCCCTGTCTGACTCTGCTCACGGTCTATGATTTTTTTCTTTTTTCTTTTTCCTTTCTTTAATTTTTGTTGTTATTATTTTTATCAGCAATGGTTTCTCTGATGAGTTTTCAAGAAGGCTTTCCAGACAGATCAAGGACCTTTTATTCATTTACTGTTTGTTTCTGAGCCTCCTTTTTCCTAAAAATTAAAGCCTAGAACATACGCTCTGAAGCCCAGACCCACTCAGGAGTCTCCACAGGAAGCTCCCCGACAGGTGAGGCATCACGGACTGTGGACCATAAGCTGCCCCTCCCCACCTCTGTGCTCTCTCCATAGCAGCGCCAGCTGTGCCTGTGTTCCTAGGAAGCACCTGGCACTTAGTAGGTACTTAAGAGATGTTGGTTGTATGAGGGAGAATAGGAAAATTCTGTTCCATATGACAAATGGATCTTTAAACATGAGAAACAAAAGAGGCTTATGAGCGGGTATCAAAATTCAGACGGCACAAATGCGAAAAAAACAGGACTGTAAACTCGGAGATGGGAAGGAGTCTATTGACTAAATTATTAGTGTCATGTTGATTTTGGAAGTGAGGCTTCTTTACATATAAGCAGCTACGAACGCAGGCTACAGGAGTTAATATTCACAACATGATTATGCTTCAATGGAAGTATTAGGGAGACACAAAATAATGATGATGTACAGGGAAGGGATGGACTTCCATGGTAACCTGGGAGCAGCCCTCCAGCATCTGAGGCAGGAGCTGTGGGTACCCAAAAGGGAGGCAGCGAGCAGGGGCTCAGGGTGACCCTACGTAGGTGCACAAAGATCATCATCTGATGCCATTTCTAAATTGTTGCTCATTTAGATGGGCACTTTAGGAACTTCACTCATCTGTCTTGTCCAGGGAAATTACGCTCCAAACAGAGTGAGCCAGAAGGAGCCATGGTAAATAGGAGAAGATATCTAATTTTACCATGTCTCTCCTCTGCTCTGTTCCTTATGCTTATCCTTGATCCTTCTTCTCTTCATTCTTAGTTTCTCATGTGTAGCTGTGTGTGAGTACACGAGTGCATGCATGTGTGTGAAGGGTGTATGCACACGTGTGTGTGGTGTATGTTCATGTGTATGTGCATGAATGTGTGTGCATGTGCATTGTGTCCACGCCCGTGTGTGGTGTATGTGCATGTTGTGTGTGCATGCTCATGTGTCTGTACACATGTATTGTGAATACATATGTGCAAGAGTGTGTGCGTGTGTGAGCAGATGTATTTGTCTGTGCTCATGGGAAGGCTTGAGAAGGACACCAGGTATCTTGCTTTATCACTGTCCACCTTCTAGACAGAGTCTGTCATTAAACCTGAAGCTAGACTTTCAGCCAGCAAGTCCCAGCAATTCTCCTGTCTCAGTTCCTCACAGCACTGGAGTGACAGTCACACACAGACTCACATGGCTTTTTGCTTGGTTTCTGGGGATTTGAATTCATATCTGAGCACTTTTACTCATTGAAGCCTTTTACCAAATCCTCACTTGCAGCTTTTTAAAAGAAGAAATGGACACCTCTCTCTCTCTCTCTCTCTCTCTCTCTCTCTCTCACACACACACACACACACACACACACACAGAGAGAGAGAGAGAGAGAGAGAGAGAAAGAGAGAGAGAGAGGAGAGAGAGAGGAGAGAGAGAGAGGCAGAGAAAGATCGAGAGACACAGAGATAGATACAAAGAGGGAGAGAGATAGAGAGACAGAGACACAGACAGGGAGAGACACAGAGAGACAGAGATAGATATAGAGAAAGAGAGAGACAGAGAGAGGACACAGGGTGGGTAGGTGTATAGTAGTCAGCTCAGAGAGGGATAGATGGGGGTGGTTACCTGTATAGTAAGTGGTCAGAGACTCTAGTGCCAAGAGATGAACCACTGGGGAGAATCCTTAGACACAACATGCAGAGGATCTGCGTGAAGAACAGCTGGAGAAGACGATCACAGTCAGGGTTTCTATTGCTGTGAAGAGACACCATGACCACGTCAACTCTTGTAAAGAAACATTTAATTGCGTTGGCTTGCTTACAGTTTCAGAGGTTCAGTCCATTATTATCATGGCAGGGAACATGGAGATATATAGGCAGACATGGTGCTGGTTATATCTTGGCTTGCAAGCAATAAGAAGTTGACTGAGACACTGGGCAGTATCCTGAGCATGGGAAATTTCAAAGCCACACCGCACAGTGACACACTTCCTCCAACAAGGCCATACCCACTCCAACAAAGCCACATGTCCTAATAGTGCCACCCCCTGCAAGACTATGGAGACCAGTGACATTTAAACTACCACAAAGATCACGGATCAGACAGCTCAGTACATCCTCGGTCTTCAGCTAGTCAGGGGCACCAGTGTGGAATTCCACGGAGGTCACATGAAGACACTTGGACTGACAGATGAAGCATGGCTCCACAAGTGGGTTAGAGTAGAAAGGACAAGCTTAAGGGCAGTCAGCGGGACTTGTAATCCCAGCTCTGGGGAGATGGGACCAGGTGGATCTGTCCCTGGGGCTTGCTGGCCAGGAACCTAGCCTGTATGGTGAGCTCTAGGCCAAAGAGAGACTCCATCAAAAAAACAAGGTGAGTGGCATTCATAAGGAAGGATGCTTGAAGTTGTGGCCTCCATGTGCTGCTGTACACACGTGAAACCATATACACACACTCATCACCCCCACGCACGTGCATGCACACACACACACACACACACACACACACACACACACACACACACACACACGGAAGAGGAGGGAAGGAAGGGAAGAGAAAGAGAGAGAGAGAGAGAGAGAGAGAGAGAGAGAGAGAGAGCAGAAGACAATAAAACTTAAGAAAAGGAAACATATGTGCCTACTACCAAACGGCAAGATCAGGACAAAATAATCATGGCACCTACTCTGTCTCCTACTATTTTCTCATGAAGGGATTGAAATATATAGAGAAGAAAAGACTCCCACTGCTGACAGAACTCTCAGCAGCTTCCCTCCAGGAGGCCGTGGTTCTGTGTCAGGTGCTTTAGGAGACATTTCCACTCTTCCAGGGATCCCAGGACAAGTAACTAACTTTCTTGATGTTGTGAGAAAATTTTAGCTCCGAGAGAAGTGTCAGGCCTCACACGGTCACTCACAAGAGGCAGTGCCAGACTTTGTATCCAGGGTTGTCCCCAGCACATGTCCGCATTTGTTTTACCACCCTGTGGTGCCTGGCCTGCGGTTGGCATTGAAAATACTTGCTCTTAGCTCAGAGCCCAGACTTGTGACAGCCCCAAGATCCCTGCCTGCTCAGGTTCCTCAGACAGTGAACACCATCACCCTGGGTCTTCTAGGGTCTCTTCCAACCCATTTATTTTATTTTTTATATAATGAGAAAGAAAAAAGTCTATATTACAGAAAAATAAATGGAAAGTTCAAGACGGTGTGAGTATAGAATGGGAGGGAAGGAAACAGAAAGCTCAGAAGAGGAAGGTACCAGATGTGTCCCCCTGAAGAGGAAGATGCCTTGGAGTCAGAGCTCAGGTGTTCTTTCCTGCTGCCTGATGGTTTGACCCAGCTTTCTTATTCATCTTTAAAAATGTTTTATATATATATGCATATATATATGGATATTTTGCCTGAACATATGTGTAATACATGCATGCAGGGCCCAAGAAAGTCAGAAGAGGACTCTTTCCCCAGAAACCAGAGTTTTAGGTGGTTGTGAGCCACCACGTGGGTGCTGGGAAGACAACCCTGGTCCTCTGCAAGAGCATCCAGTGCTCTTAATTGCTGAGTCAATTCTATCATTGTCCATCTTCCCTTTATCTCCTCTGATCTCTTCCGTGCCTCTCCACTCCCTCTCAAATTCAAGATCTCTTTTTCTTTCATTTCTATTGTTACACACACACACACACACACACACACACACACACCTGCTTAAATATATAAATATGTAAAATATATAAATAGACCTGCCCAGGCTAAATGTCCAAATGTGTTACTTGTCTATTTGTGTGTACTGGATAAGGAATTAGGGGTCTCGTTCCTGGGGAAGACATTTCTCCCACTCTCCGCAATCCTTAGTCACCTTAGTTCTTTGTCTGTAAGTGGGGCCCTTCCCCTTCCGCATTAGCTTGGCTGTTAGGATTACTCTTGCTCAGGGCTTCTTTAGGCAGCTGCATGGTTGAGGTCCCCTGACTCTGATGATCTTTCTGTGACCTCTTCAAAAGTGTCTCCTGAGCCTTAGGTACAGCGGATGTATTGTAGTGGATCAACTGGGGCTGGATACCACACAGTTACTTGGTTGCATTTGTAGTTCTCTGGAATGGTCTCCGTTGTTGCAAAGAGGAGCCATTCCGATGGGGGTGGTAGTGGTGGTGGTGAGAGCAACGCTTACCTGTGATTAGAACTGTTTAGAATACAGTTAGGAGCTGGCCTGGTTTAGTAAAGTGGTGATTGTAGGTTCTTCTCCAAGATCAAGACCCCAAAGGAAGGACATGGTGACCTTGTATTTTACTATTGCTAAGGTTGGGAAAGACTCCTCTGAAAGTTTGGAACTGGGTGCCAAGTGATTAGATGAAGCTTTGAAAGAGGGACGTGACTAAGCATTGATTTGTAGATGATTGAAAAAGGATACCTGCTCATCTGGGGGATCCAATCAGAGGCAAACACCTCCTTCAGTCGATAGGAATTGCCATTACAATCAATGGCTTCCACTCAGTCTAAATCCCCTCAGTCAAATCACTAGGAAATAATCAATGAAGCTGCTTCCTTTGATGTTAGGAGGGAAACGGTATCTGAGGTAACTCAGTGGGGAGAGTTCCCAACTTTCCAAAGTCAACTTCTGAGTCTTTGGCAATTTACAAATTGGAATGATGCTGCCAGACTCGCTGATGCTAACAGCCCACTCTCCCCAAAGGCTCCCTTTGCTCTCACCAATCTGCAGGACTTCTGGGTTTCCACTGACTGCGCCTTAGGCTTTGAAGGGTCCTGTGGAGGGATATTAGAGTGTGCACGCCATGTAGCTGGCAGTTATCCCATTTACTTGCAATCACTTAAAGACAGAGAGAAGAGAAGAAGTGGCAAAAGAACACCCCCAAACGATCTCCCAGCTCTCATCATTTCATCAGTTAGCATGTCCAGTCAATGAGAGTCCAGAGCAGACATTGAGCTGTTGCGGCTTCTTCCAGAACCCACAATGAGAGTCCAAGTTTTTTTTTTTTTTTGATGAGTTTGATATTCATCTTACCCAGATGACTGGTTTGGGGATAATTAGGACTTAGGGAACCTGTGTTGGGTGTGACACAGTGGAAGCCACACCCCTGAGCTCCTAGGACAGCCAATCTTGATGTGGCACCCTAGCAGAGGGTGATGTGAACAGCCCTTGCAGGGTTGACTCAGTTTTTTTCACATGGTCTGAAGGCCACGGGCTGGAAGTTTCACTCTTTGGCTGAGTGTCCCCATTGTCATGGCCACATGTGACTTCATGGGGTCCCTCAGGGTCTATCATGAGACACTTTGTCCAAAGACTCCCCTTGCATACTCACCAGCTGAGTGGCCTCCAGAGGGAATGCTGCTGCTGCTAATAGCATCAAATATAATAAAATAATAAAACCCACAAGTATAGCATCAACTACACTAACACCGTCTGGATGCCTAACCGTCTTTCCTGGGCCATCTAGATGACTCAGCAGGTGAAAGTGCTTGCTGCTGAGCCCAGCGACCTGAGATCTCTGGAACCCACGTGTCATCCTCGGACATCCACACTGTCCCCGTGGCATGTGCATGCCCCCTGAGCACAAAAAAAACTAAAGGAAGTACAGAAATCTCTTTCATGTGTGGACTCACCAGGCCCCAGCATCCCTCCTCCCTGTCACTCTTAGAACTGCCACTTTACAAAGAAGTGAAAGTCGGAGAAGCAGACCAGTGCTGCAGTCAGGAGGGAATGGAACCACGACTCAATCAAACCTAGGAATTTGGAATCCTGGTCCCAAGGTTTTCATGGGCAGATGGGTTTCCTCAAGGAACCCTCGGCTGCTCGTTTCCTCTGGGCCTGGCAGTGTGCATGAAGAATGACTTCTCTACAAGCCACAAATTGAGATAGTGGCTGTGGTGCCTGCGGTATTCTGGGCATCAGGTTGATGGCACACAATCCTTGTTCAGCTCCTGCCCTAACGGCGGAAACATGATCTCAAAGTGCATGAGGATTTATCCCTAGTGCGTGAATTGGCTCTTTGGAGCCCATTGCTTAATGGAGGGATACCCTGCTCAGCCTAGATACAGGGAGAAGGGCCTTGGTCCTGCCTCAAATGATGTGACAGACTTTGTGGACTTCCTATGGGAAGCCTTACCCTCTCTGAGGAGTGCCCTGGGGGTGGGATTGGTGGGAGGTGGCAGGGGAGGGAGAGGGAACTAGGATTGGTATGTAAAATAAGAAAAGACTGTTTTTAAAAAATAATTAAAAAAAAAAGAAAGTGCATTTTCTCTGATGAATGGGCCCTGTGGGTCTTTCAGATGCTTTAAGGAGAATGTTGCCACCGCAGCCTTTTGGTGAACAGCCTCTTGGCTGTGGTGACAACTTGGTTGCTCTGAGCAGTCACATGTGGCAGTGACAGCCAGGCCAATACTGTTCAGATGCCAATTTTCTCTTCTTAACCCCTGGATGCATTTTCTTCTGTTGCCTTCCATGTTCCTGAGGATGACTGTCTCATTTAGATTTTTAAAAAATAAACTGACTGCTTCTCCCTAACAGTGATGTCTTCATTATGTCCCCCAGGCTTCGAGTGGCTGGGTGCAGGGTCTGGAAACTCCACCACCTGCTTTCTATTTTTTATTTTTTTTGTACTTAATGTTGATTCTTGCCTGGAAGTCCATTCTTCTGCCTCTTCCTCAGCCAATGAGCCTGTGATGGCTGATCTTGATTGGCATTTGGTGAACTTGGACTCACCATAGAAAGTATCTCTGAGAGCATCTGAGAAATGTTAATTGAAACTGATAACTGGGATTGTTCATTTAAGGCTTTTTTTTTTTCTTAACAACTTGACCCAAGTTAAAGCAATCTGAGGGAGGGACCTCAATGCAAAAAAGAAAAAAAAATGCCTTCATAAGATGGCATTGGCTGTAGACAAGCCAATAGAGCATTTTCTTAATTAGTGATTGATGGGTGAGGGTTCAGCCCATTGTGGGTGAGGCCATCCCTGAGCTGGTGGTCCTGGGTTCTGTAAGAAAGCAGGCTGAACAAGTCACGAGGAGCAATCTAGTAAGCAGCTCCCTTCCAAGGCCCCTGCATCAGCTCCTGCCTCAGGGATCTTGCCCCGTTTGAGTTCCTGTCCTATCTTCCTTCAATAAAGAACAGCAATCTGGAAGTGAAGCCAAATAAATCCACTCCTTCCCAACTTGCTTTTGGTCACACTGTTTCATCCCAGCAATAACCCTAACTAAGACAGATCCACCCATCCCACTATCTGGGTGTCTCAGACTGAATTAAAAGGAGAAAGTGAGCTGGAAATGACTTCCTGACTGCGGATGCAAGGAGACCAGCCACCTTCCCTACAGTGCCTGTGAGGCAGAATAACCCTTCTTTCCTTATGTTGCCCTTGTCAAGAGTTTGTTGCATGCAACAAGGAAACAATAATTAATTCAATATCCTATACCAGGACTTGGCATGTAGCCCAAGCTAGACCCATGAGAGGACAGACACATGTTGGTCTGTGTTAGTCAGGATGAGGTATGTTATACTCTGAGAACAACCATCCCCTCTGTCTCAGTCACTTATAAAGCCAAGGGCCAACTTATGGGAGATGGCTGGTTCCATCTCTGCTATCGCCTCACTATGGAATCTGAATTGTAGGAGTTACCGTTATCATCTCAAGTCTAATTTCTATAGGGATGGAGTTTTAGAGGATTAGGTCCAGCAGGTAAAGGGTACACATATAACTTTTACACACTGAGGGCTAGAATTGGCCACACAAGTAACATTCAAAGCCAAGGAGGCTAGGAAGCCCACTCCTAGCTTGGGAAATACTAGGGAAGCAGAGAGCTGGTGACATCTCCTAAGTAGATCTAATGACTACCAGACGGCCTTCAAAAATTCCTCATCTAAATGCAAGAAAGGAATCCATTAAACTGGAATACAAGAGGCAGTGTGATGAGTGTTTCAAAACTCATCACAAAAAATGATGCACTGAGCATTGGGAAAAGGATGAATTAACTTCTTTTTTGCACATCTGTTAAGTTAAAAGACCTTCGCATATGGGTGTTAATCAACTTCTCCACAGTCCTAGAAGTAACCATGTTAGTTCCCTTTCTCACCTGGGGAGAGATTCAGGAAGCCAAGGCATCATGCAGGACTTGAGGTGGCATGGCCACTCCTTCCCTCTTTCAGAAAGCTGAAGCTCTAAGTAGCGTGAAACAGGTGCTGAGTGCATGGTGACTGGAGGAAGGGCGTGTGAAGGATTGCTTCCTGACTGGAGAACAGGGTCGGATCAGCCATCTGTGTTTACGTATGGTCAATAAGTGGTAGCAGGCAAACAAGGGCCTCAGGCTGCCAGCTCTGACCTGAAGCTTCTAGAAGGTTCTTTGTCTCTTTTTCTTTCTCCTTCTTGACAGGTTCATATATGTGGTCTGGGGAAAGCTATCTGCATATCCAAGAGAGTATAAAGTGACAAAATCCAAACTATTATCTATTTTTTTTCTTTTTTAAAAAAGTAAGCAGTCTTCCTCTCTCCCTTAGTTCTCCCCTCCCCACTTTTTTTTTAAAAAAAACTGGTTTTTAAAGTTTATTTTTGTTGCCTAAGAATTTGAAGAGTAGAAATATGACTTAATATGCATGTGGTTGTGTATGCAAAACAAGGAAAGAGCTTGTGCTGGTGACAAAGGTGGTGGTAGAGGTGGTGGTGGTGGCGGTGGAGGTGATGGTGGTGGTGGTGGTGGTGGTGG